>CM033461.1:10621391-10773891 GCA_019425755.1 Amaranthus cruentus
TCATTTCGCATTTGCACTCCTAATGCTGTTGGGTCTCATAATATTTACTTAAGAACTAGATATTGAATAATGCAGGTGCTCTAAAGAATGGTGGCAACCATAAGGTTGTGGAAGTTGAGACTGTTCATCATAGTCCGATAGCTCGATGCAAAATTGAGCCTGCAGCTGACATTGTAAGTTTACTGATCTTTCTGCTTTGGGCTATATACATATACTGATATTCTGTAAAGTAATGTTGCTCATCTCAATGGAAGAATAAATCAAGCAAATTTGAATCTTAGAAGCAAGATAAACAATCTGAGTATTAAATGGTTCAAAACATTAAATGTGTGGTGAAGTAATAGAAAACAAGACACCTGCTCAACACTTCTTACAAATCACACGGAAAAAACTTTCTAAGGATGGACAGCCTTGTTTTCCTTTAGATTGTTAATTTTTTTCCTCTTCTCCTTTCCATCTTTCTAACAAACAACAATTGGGTGCCAAAAAATTAGGATTGAAATAGTTTGTTTTAGATGACAAAAAGACGACGGAAAGTGGGTCAGTACCTTGGCAATCTAGTATGCAATCCACAGTGATGTGAGTTACTTTTGACCCATGATAAGATATAGAATAAATGATTCATAGTACAAAAGTACAAATTGTGAGTTCGTCTTGATGAGGGTTACTATGATGAGCATATTTGATGTTACTTTTCTACAAAAAGCCATCTTTTTCATGTGTAATGGAATGATACAATTACCTTATTGTAGTTGATTCTCCAATTTTATGTCCTATGATACTTCAGATAAAATTTGGATATTTATAATGTTGTGGAATCATTATGGTGGAAATAATGGCTCTAGGGGTTATTTGGAAAATGGGAATAAGAATTGGGAGATTTTGGGGTAAGATTTGGGATGAGATGTTTGGGTGGGATAAACTTTATAAATAAATGTCATAGTCTTTGTTTGACAATTAATAAATATAGATAATCAATTGGTTGAAAATTGATGATATTTACAATTATATTCTTGATTTATCTATTCTTATTTACTTTTATTAATGACAGATGTGTCTTTTCCTTCTTTGAGTCTGTAGCTCTATTACTTTAACTGGACCTTTTTCCTTCTCGATTTATATTCCCCATCCTTCCTCAACTCCCAATCCTCTAAAACAAACAAACAAGTTTTCTTCATTCCACTACACAGTGCTGATCCCCAACCTGAATTTTTTTATCTACGGATTTAGTGAACCGGGATTCTTGTATGAACTCTCCGTTTAGGGGATTGTGGATTTAATTCATGTCACTTCCAATAAGAACTCACATGCTTAGCAATGTGATTGGGTGTTGCAGTTGCCTTCATTTATTTATGTCTTTACATTCCTGTAGAAATTGGTTGTGTTTGTAAAAAATTATGGTCACCACATTGGTTCCCAAGTAAAGTGTTGAACTTAATACTATGGTTTTATTTGGTTCTAAGGGCTTTACATTGAGGGAGGAAGGAATTGCTTTACATGTCTTGCATGCTTGCCAAATTGATACACATATGTGGGATGTGGTGAATTTGACAGGCCTTGCAAGAAGTATGAGAGCGTGTTTTGTGAAGAAGTGTACTTATTTTGCTTTACTATTCGTCTTGGTTGATATTGTATACAATCACCAAGTGTGAGAAGCCAAAAAGCTTTTTGTTGTTTAATAAGTCCGATACAGAGAGAATGGAATTCCTTCTTTTTGATGGCCATTGTTTTGAAGTGGCTTCGGAAGCCAATGTAATTTCTGAACTTTCAAGGCAATACTATCCTTGGTTTCTTCAATGTGAATATAACAGCTACTAGTCTGATCCTCGATGCTAAGAGTTGGTCTTTCTTGCGGTGAGTTTGGAATATTAATTTTCTCATCGTCAAGTTGATAATAAATTTTATTTGAGCGATGAAGGATTTTTAATGAGGATTGTGATCTTTATGTCCAAACAATTTGGTTTTAGTGATCTTCAGTGTTTGTGGTTGGTCGTTTCTAGGAGGTATGGTGGTGAGTTTGAGTACCATGTATTTGTTGCCAAATTGATAGATTTGGTTTTAATGAAGAAGGAATTCTAATCAGATTTCTGATCTTTGTGTTCAAACAAGTTTTCAGTGAATAAAGTATTTAATGAAGAAAAAATTGAAGATTTTGGGACAAGATTTGTATACTTGACGTAATTTCCATATCTGTTTCTGATTGTATATTATGCATACCACGATGTTTATAAAATAGACTTGCCTGGAGATTGATACCTTAAACAAGATTTGCATAGTAATTATTTATTTTCAACCAAGTTTATCTCTTTTTGTCTTTAATTTATAAGAAAAATATAGACAACTTGGATTTAGCTTGATTCGTGTCGATGCTTAATTTTTTTAATATCAACTTCGTATAATTTTTACTTGCATAACTAGAGATGTTTAGAGTGAAAATAGTATGTCGGATAACGTGCAAAATTGTTTAAAACTTTCTAATCGTACAAAATATTTTAATCGAATTTGAATGCAGAGCAATTAACACATGAAAATACAAACAAGGTTAACATAATAAGATGAATTACCAATATGAAGGATTTAATTGATATTCTTGTAAAATAAGGTTAGAAATGTTGTAGAAGGAAAAAGCAAAACAATGAAATTGGAATACTAACTTTGCAAATTGATGAGGGTTAATTATTTTTTTTTAACGAGTTCCAAGTATGAGGTTTTAAATATCACTCATTCCGAACTCTGAAGCCATAAGCTTCAAAGCCATAAGGAGGAGGTTTAAATTAAAGTTTTTGCTGTTTTATGTTGTTATATTGGGATTTGGGAGGGTTAAAATTACTGGTAGTTTAAAAGCTTCATTTGCAGTTTTGTGTCCATTAGTATATACTAACAGGTCACACTTCTAAATAGCCCCAGAGGAGTGTTGATGGAAAAGAGGGGGGAATTGGATACATTATACAAGAGAGAATGACATTTGAGTTGCAAGGCTCTTGGAAGTGAGTATCCTCTGAACTAAAACTGAGGTTTAATGATGTGGAATATGAACCTGATATTTAACTAGGAATTTAACAGTTGCATGAAATCATGCAATTGTTTGATACCAAAGAGCTAATTGACCTGTCATCATTGTCGGCTTATGTTTTGAGGTTTAATGTTAATTTTGGGTATTCCGTGATTTTCTCAAAATATGTCTTATGATTGGCTTCTAAATTTTTATGGGTCTTCTCATGGCTTTTCTTTCCTTCCTGTGGTATGTTTAGTCTCTTAAAGCTAGTGTATTCTTTGCTTTTAAAGTGAGGTGTTGAGAGGTGGCACAGCTGAGGTACACATGACAGGGTACTGAACAAATATTCCAGAAATAATATTTATAAAAGAAATTAAGAATACTATTTTGGTGGATGCCTGAGGCAGCTGAGGAAAGGCACAATTTCTTGTGCTTGCCATTTTAAACAATGATACTTGATGCTTGCTCTTCTTGTATCCTTTAATATGACAACTTTTGTATGACAACTTTTGTGGAATGTTTTACAGAATTTATGTCATTATTGTGGGGTTTATTACATTGTTAACGATCTTGTATCCAGGGTAATGATCATCAATCAAACGTAACCAGTGATGGAAGCAAGGAAAGATGTGCTAGTTTGAGTTCAACCGCACCAAGTCTTCCAACGTCCCCTTGGATGCCATTTCCTTTGTTATTTGAAGCAATTTCGAAGCAAATTCCTCAAAGTAGCTTGAAGTTGTTATTGGCTCATTATGATTTATTGAAGGCATGGAGTGTTTTTGTGCTCTTATTTATTTAGTTATCTATTTTTTTATTTGACACTCAGAGAAATTCCCAACATTGTTTTATATGTTACTTCAGGAACGGAAAATTTGTCGGGATGATTTCATAAAGGAGTTGAGATTGATTGTTGGTGATGCTCTATTGAAGTCTACCTTAAAACAGCTCACTTGCAAGGTAGTTCTCTCAATCTCTGCAAGATTCTTAATGTTTTGGTGGAAGATTACTGTTGGTGTTCATTGAGCCTTATGCAGTGTTAGTTATGAGTGTATTTGAATTTGGCTCTATTTATTTTATGCATTTAATTGTTTTTGTTTTCTTGAATGCTTATCTTTCGCAGCTTAATTTGTATACAGGTAGCGCCGAAGGACAACTCGATAGTTGCTGCAAAACACGTAGGAAGTTAAAAGATATCCTGTCTCTGAAATGTGTCGACTTCAAGTTTGTAACTATAAACTTTTCTAGGTCAAGTTTGTTTCATTTGCTGCCCGCATTGTGATTCTGTCTATTTTACAGTTGTATATTGCTGAATGTCGTTTTGAGTTCTTGTTTGGTAACAAAACCCTGTGGATATAAGCTAGTAAAACTGCGTGTTGTTTGAAATTTGTGTGTTTGCTTGAATGTCGCTCGTCATGACCGGTGTTGCGGACATGACCTGGGTGCTCGATCTGTGCTCTTGTGTTTGAGATTTTTTTGTGGTTCGTGAATTGTGGCCATTGATTGTACCCTTCTGACTCTATTACAGCTTTATTCCGAATGTACTATCAATATACAGGTTATAAATTTCAGTCTAATTGTAAGGTACAAGTAATGTACTCCCTCCGTCTTATTGAATTTGTATCATTGGTTCGTACTTTTTAATTTGCATCATTTTTATTTTTAAACAATGATCTACCACTTTCTTCTAAATTTGTCCACAGATTTTAACTCATTCAATTTCATTCACACAATTTATTTTCTCTCTTTATTTATTATCACTCATAAAAATACATCAATTTCTCTTTGATGCAATTTAAAAAGAACGGAGGACGAAGTAGTACGAATTATGACCATTGATTGTACCCTTGTGACGCTATTACAGCTTTATTTCGAATGTACTATCACTATACAGGCAATAAAACTCGGTCCAATTGTAAGGTAAAAGTAAATGTGTGAATTATGACCATTGATTGTACCCTTCTGACGCTATTACAGCTTTATTTCGAATGGTAATTAATTTCAGTCTCCAGTTGTAATGTAGTAAAAGTAATGTATGAACTTAAAAATAGGGTATTATTAAACTTCGTCATCTTTTTTATTCTATCGCCACCTCTTATATATTGAAATTACAAAATTGCCTTTGATTACTTTTCCAACCTTCAATCTCTAACATTTCTTTAAAAACTTTCTCTGATCACTCATTGAACTAAAACAAGCTAAAACTAAAAATTGAATTACAATGGCCAACGAAATTGAGCATTAATATGATTGCGGAATCGATATGATTGTGTTCAAATTTGAGACATATTCACTCTAATTGCTATAACTTAAAATAGAAAAATCGTATAATTATAATATTTGAGGCATTATAACCTAGACTTCAAGATCTTTCCAATGATATTATATATGTCCAATTCCGATAACCGAGCGAGAAATGACGATTGTTTGAAGTTTATTTGTGCTGAAATTTGATACATGTTCATTCTTTTGGTCATAACTTTTTATAGAAAAATTGTATTAGTGTAAGGTTTGCGGCATTAGAAACTAGACTTCAAGAGCTTTCCAACGACATATTATATGGCCAATTCTGACAATCGAGCGAGAAATGACGACAGTTCAAAGTTTGCAGTAATTTCTAACGACCAGACCATGGTCCAATCGCACAAAATGTGCGATTCCACCATGGTCCAATCGCACACCTGGTCGTTAGAAATTACTGCAAACTTTAAACGGTTGTCATTTCTCGCTCGATTGTTAAATGAGCATATAATATGTCGTTGAAAGCTCTTAATCTATTTCCAATGCCGCAAACCTTGCCGTAATGTGATTTTTGTATCAAAAGTTTCGGCCAAAGGAGTGATTATGTATCAAATTTCAATACAAAACGTGTGATCAAGTTTATTTTTCGATTTTAAAAATTATTTTCTTTACTAAAATATATATTTTTTTAATTTAATTATTATTAATAATTTTAGTTTAGAAATAATAATGGTTGATTTTATAATTAAAATTTGATTTAAGGGCATTTTAGTAATTTTATTAAAAAAGAGATGGCGATAAAATGAAAAAGGTGGCGATATTTAAAAATTGGGTAAAAATATTAGGAGTACACCTTTCTATTTAGAGTGTAATCGAGTATTTTAGTGCTCTAATTACCAAATGAGGATTTTATTGTGAACTATTCAAAAAAAAAAGTTCAAGATTTAGGGCCTGTTCTCTTCGTCTGATCTGATTGGATAAGATCTGAATTTACTAAGGTCTGATCTGATTTGATTTCATAAAGTTGTTATTATTATTATTATTATTATTATTATTATTATTATTATTATTATTATTATTATTATTATTATTATTATTATTATTTTATTTTTATTATTTTTATTTTTATATTAATATCATTATTGTTATTATTATTACTTTTATATTATTATTATTATTATTATTATTATTATTATTATTATTATTATTATTATTATTATTATTATTATTATTATTATTATTATTATTATTATTATTTTAATTATTATTATTATTATTTATATTATTATTATTATTATTATTATTATTATTATTACTATTAGTATCTAATTAAGAATTTAATTAATAAATACTAATATTATAAATAATATAATAATAATAAATAATAATAATAATAATAATAATAATAATAATAATAATATTAATAATAATAATATTTTAATAATAATAATAATAATAATAATAATAATAATAATAATAATAATAATAATAATAATAATAATAATAATAATAATAATAATAATAATAATAATAATAATAATAATGGTATGAGTCGATCGTTGGTCTAGTCGTCCGATCCGATCGATACGATCGATCGATCGAATAGTTCTGATCTGATCTGATTCCAATAAGAATAAGTAATAAGTCAAAAAAATAAGTTGAAGAGAACACCTTCTTACTTTAACTAAGAAGTGGGAGCTGTATTATATTTTCACAAGTATCTCTCGAGGATAAGGTCACTTAAGATATACTCCCTCCGTCCCTATGAGATAGTAGCAAAGAGAAAAATTGTGAGAATTAAGAAAGTGGTAATAAATGAAAACAGAGAATGAATTGTGTGGATGAAATTAAACGAAAGTTAAAATGTATGGATGAGATTAAAAGAAAGTGGTGGGTCATAGTCCAAAAATAGAAATGCTGCAATTTAAGTGGGACGGACGAAAATAGAAAATGCTGCAAATTCATAGGGATGGAGTGAGTATGAGAATATGGAGCACTTGATAATACAAATGAAAAATTGCCTAGAATAATCCAAATTATTCATGATTTTTCTACAATAATTTCACCTATTGATTAACCATGAATAATCCAACCTTTGGGGGTATTTTCTTAGAGTAAGCTTGGTTAACCCGATGACCTGCTATAGTAGGTAATTCAAAAATAAATAAATTAAATATTAATTAATAATTAGAAAATATTTTTGAAAATTTACATAAAAAATTCTAAATAACAAAAAAAATCAAAATTTTTTTATGAATATTTTTTTCTCATTTTTTCAGACATTTTATTTTAATTTATCTTTTTTTAAAAAAAATTAAACTTGCTATAGTAAGTCATCCGGTCACCGGGTTTACTCTAGGAAAATGCCCCTCAAAGTTGAAATTATTCATGGTTAATCAATAGTTGGGATTATTGTAGGAAAATCATAAATAGTTTGGATTATTCTAGATAATTTTATGTGCATTCTGGAGTCTGATCGAAAAATATCGATATTATTATCCTTTGTTTCTAAGAGTTTATTCACTATAGAATAAGCAAAAAAATGTGTGAAATCTTTGGGGATGAAAACTTTAACTCTACTGGGGTCAAATTAAAAATTTTATCATCAGAAATCGAAGCAAAAGCAGGGTAGCTTCTCAAATTCTACTATAAGAGCAAAATTTGTGGATAATAATCATGAGCAAAGATTAGAGGAGTTCATTCGAGTTATTGAGATAGTTTTTGAGGGTGTCATCTAATTCGGTTGGATTTCAAATTAGTTAATTTTTAGCTGTATGCAGCAGTGGGTCAAACTCGGGTCAGATCGATTAGTTACAAGTCGGTTTAACAACCGCTATTCACATTATTGGGTTCGCACATGTTCTTTGCCAGTTAAAATTCGAGACGATGACAATTGGGCTCGAGTTGTCGATGGTCTATAGTCAGTTTGTTTTTTTCGGGTACAAATCAAGTTCGAATAAGAAGGAAAGTCATTGATTGTCCACATTAAAGCTGCATGCAGTTGGAAATTCTCCCTTCTTGAGACATCGAATGTGTAAATCTCCTCCTCCCACAACTTATTCAACTCTTGTATCAATGGTTGAGGATATAAGTCAATGTTGTGTTTTGGATTACTCAGCCCAGGGACAATCACCGTCAAGAACATATACGACTTTTTCATGCACATCCATGGTGGAAGATTATATAGGGTGTAAATCAGAGGTCACAATGAGTATTGTTGCCCAAACTTTCAAGGGTTAAAACCATCAGTTTACAGACCAAGTCGCACGTTTCGAGTCTTTGAAGCAAAGTTCGGACGTATGTCATTGAAAGACAACCACGCTTGAGCATCAAACGAAAGAATTCTCTCCATCTTGGTTTGGTGCTTAGTGTGCCACCTCATATGACTAGCAGTTGCCTCTAAAGCATACGAAAAATCCTGTGAAAAACACGATCGGCTGCCAGTTACAATTTTTGTAATTTGGGGCAAACAGAAAAATAATGAAATTGTTTCCATGAAACCTTATCAACATTATTGTTTCTTCTCCATTTAGAAGTTTAACAAATATAACAACAATTTGCATTTGCATTGTTCTCCAAATTTATCATACATTCGTAGAGCAACAATCTATCTTCACAATAGGTAATCCAAGGGCATCTATTTGTTTTTTGGTTTCATAAAAAAATTTTATCACCGTATTCTCTTTTGGCAACACTTCTTACCTAATGTAAACCTAAGGTTTGCGGATTATACGCTTAATTTTGGAATAAATTTGATTATGATCTTATTGTATGCTTTTTTTATAAATAATCTTATTTATTTCAAATTTTCAATTAAAGCTAGCAAAATCAGTAAATAAAGATTTCTGTAGACATGCTTATTACTCAATTTATACCAACAATTGTATAAAAGTGGCAACCATAGGTCGAAGGGTCGCTCACATCCAACGAGACAATCAAAAAGATAAAAAAAGGCTCCATCAATCTCGCAAGGTTTAAATTTATTTGTTCGCATTCAATTGCGGTGCCACTAACCATTGCACTATACGTCTATACCATGCTCAAGAAACATCATAGCATATGAGCCTACTCATATAATCAAAACTTTGGAAAAGAACTTAAAACTTGCCATCAAATTATGCACATTTAATCAAAGAATGGTCAAAAATCAAAATGAACGTTTACCATATTTAATTTATATGCATCTATAAGAACAAAAATAAACTTTTTTTTTTATTTTTGAAAAAAAAAGATACACACTTTTTTTTTATAACCATGTAGTGAAAAAAATTAATGTTTGAAATTGTTTGGTTAAGTCAACCGCTATAGAATTAGAAAACATATACAATGCTAACAACTCATCTAATGTAACTCTTTTGCTATTAGTGATTTATCTTTGATTTCGCCGCTGATTCAACTAAACTTGATAATTCTAAAATTTAATATTGATCATAAGGAGGATATGAATTAGATCCTGGTTTCAGTCAAAAAATAAACTTAGACACAAAGTTGTTATAGGATAATGATATTTACAGCCTTTAGGGTTGTACATAAAAATTAACAAATTCTCTTTATCATTAATATTTTTAAATTTTCAAGAGAATTTATTTTAAAAAATAAAAAACAATTAATATTTTATATAATAATTTTAACTTTCCAAAAAAAATAAATAGTAAAATAATAAAATACAATTAAATGCTTATGTTTTCAAAGTAAAAAGAATAATAAATTAACGTAAATTAAATACAAGAATCTTAGGGCTATATATATCGTTTATTATTTTTTCTATAATATAACAAAGCAACATTTTAGTTGTTTGAATAAAATAACTAATACAAAGCAACTTTTATTAATTAGGCCTATCAAAACGTAGTTTAATATTATCATATTGATGCATGGGATGGGGTGTACAATACAATACTATTATCCATTAATAAAATCTTGATGATTGTTGCTTCTAAAGATGTTTTTTTTTTTGAGCTTTCTAAAGATAAGGTTTTGACAAATGAGATCGTGTTATTTATTTCTCATTGCACGTATTTTTAGGTTGGTGCTATATATACTCCCTCCTATTAATTCATTGATAATATTTCATTTTTATTTTTGTCATTCTTTCTTACCCTTTTATCCATATTATAACAACACAACAATTAATATATAAATATCAATACTCTTTATGAAAAAAATAAATTTTTCATCCACTCTTAAGTGGTCCCCACAGGACACACGGCCACACCTCCTAGTTTCTTTGGTACAAAAGATAAATATTCCTAAACTAATACATTGAAGAGAGTATTTATTATTCAGTCAGTTTACATAATTTAACTTAAAAAACTCTTACATTTTATGTGATACTCCAGATAGAGATTTTAAAAGAATTGATAGATTACTCCTATCAACAAGGTGCATCTTCTTTTCATGGGAGCCCATTTGCTAAGAACTCCACAGTTAAGCGTGCTTGGTGTGGAGCAATCTTAGGATGGGTGACCTCCTGGGAAGTTTTCCGGTGCGCACGAGTGAGGCCGGCCAAAGTGCACTAAAAAGACTTGTGTTGGTCTGTGAGGCCAGTATACAGTCTCCATAAATAGTCATCGATGGTCCGTTAAGCCGGAGTGTTACATTCTAATTTTAAATATTGCATCGAATGGGACTAAGAAATATATAATATATAGGACCATTGCAGCAAGCTCTACATAGCTTTAACCAATAATAGTAGGATCAATAAAAGCTAAGTGGCGTACGCGACAATGCTTGTAATGGCTTCTCTTGGCCTCCCTCCATCTATCTTCCATTTTGTAAGCAATTTTTACTCTTTCTCTCTATACACATGGCATTCATGTTTTATGCAATCACTTTGATCGAAGTTTTTTTTTTTTTTTTTTTTAAGTTTTTTAGACTGAAGGAAAAAAAGTTAGAAAAATAACAGTTATAATAGAATTTAGAATTTTACTTAAAAAATGTTATATGCTCCAACTGAGAGAACGTCGCATATTCTACTTTACTTTGATCGAAATTAAAACCTAAATGTGTATTGTATTATGTTTTGCATTATATATTGCGTGCTTTATTTACTTTTTCTTTATTTTTGTTTAATAATTGGTTAGATTTCAAATCTTTACACTAAACCAAGTTCATCTGCTTTGTTAATTACCAAGTCATCTAAAAAACATTTATACGTTGTAAGATGTACATATAGTATTCATCAACTTTTTAAGGCATATTTATCAAATCTATCTTTAAACCATCTTTTTTTTTAAAAGTAAATACTCTTAGTTATATTTTTTTTAGCTTACATTAATTAGTTTAATAAGAATTTACTATTTTCTACACAATATTAAGAAAATGATCTTAAATTAAGAGTTATATAAGCTAACTAATACACTTTATATAGTGTATGCTTCCACCTTAGTCTTCACATATAATTACCCAATTTCATATTTTTCAACCGATCATTTATTACCTAATATTATTAAGTGGCTTTCATATAAAGTGAACTTAGAAGGACAAATGTACCAAACAATAACCATTGTCCTTGTTAGTAATAAGACTTACAAACATGTTTTTGATTGACGCGTTATAGAAAACATCATGTGCAACTTCACTTAAATAAAAAGTGCATGTAAATTTATAAGCGCTATCGAAATAAAAAACATATATATTAAACTTATTGTTCATGTTTTGTGGAGATTAACGTACTTTAAACTAAGCTAATTTAAAATGATTATTTGATCGAGATTAATCAAACTAATAATATATTTATATATTATACGGGTATTTATATATTGTATGGGTATTTATATATTGTACGGTATTTATCTAGTATACTAGTATATGATTTAATTCTTGTGTTTGATCTTTTGTCTAATCCTACTATGTAAAAATAGCAGGGCTTGGGATATTCTCTAAGGAAAACTTTAACAACTGATAGATGCTTAAGGATGAATTCTCTTTCCAAGGCAAGTTCTTCCCCTCAATTAATATTTTGGGTAACTAATTATGATGGAATCAGGCGGTCGATTGGCAAGGGTAAAGTGGGCTATCGTCTAAGGCTCCAAATTTTTTATGGATCAAAAAACTTATTTTTATGTAAATAAGTGATACTCTCTCCTATTCAGCATATGTGTCCCATTTCTATATTGAGTCAAGTTATCTTAAATGTCTCATTTCTACTTTGGGTACTTTCTTTTTACCACAATTAGACTCTCTCCTATACATGTGGTCCCACTTGATTATAAATTGCATTTTCTCCCTTACACATGTGTTAAAACTTACTATAAATTGAACTCTCTCCTACATATGTGGTCCCATTTGACTACCTAAAAATTGGTGAAAAGTCAAATGAGACACATATGATGAATAGGAGGGAGTATTAATTTGAAATAAATTTATATATAATTACATTTTTGGCTAAGTAATATGAGTTCTTAGTTTAAATATTAACAATAAGAAACAAAAAAATGTATTATATTAGTCGTAAGTTTTTAGGGATCCTTTTTATTTTTTGCTCTGGGGCCCAAAAATAAACGGGACGACCCTGATGATAATCCTACAGATTGAGTAAGTAACCAGCGAACGTGAGGAAAAGTCATATTTCAGATCCATCTACCCCTTATTATAAAAAGGAATATTTAGCGCTATGTATAAAGAGGACATACGTTACAGCTCTATAGCCTCTAAGGCTCTACCCGATATATAGGTGATATGATAACCGCATCACTCTCGTTATCGCATCAGCGTTCCGTTATCCCGATCGCGACTGTTACCGCATTTTTTCACTATTGACTTTACCTATTCGCGATTCACGAATCATGTGACACCGGCCGAAACCATCAACTTACTTAGTTTTGCTAAAATTCATGACTCCATTGCAGGAAAATTGCATTCTTGATCACACTAACAACCATTCCGACCACCAAAACGGGAAACCATGGACAACTTCAAACACAAACATCCATGGCGAAGAACAAAGATTACCACCATTAATCGCGGCAATGAAATCAGCAATGGAAGAAAACCCAGCAACATTCCAGTTTCCAGGGCATAACAGAGGATTCGCAGCACCGCCTTCCTTAACTCAGCTCATAGGGGAATTGCCTTTTCTTCACGATGTTGGAGAACTCGACGATCTTTTTACACCCGAAGGCCCTATTTTAGAAGCGCAACGAGCAGCAGCCGAGGTGTTCGGCGCATCGGAGACATGGTTTTTGGTTGGTGGAACAACTTGTGGTGTTCTTGCAGCAATTATGGGCACTTGTAGTCCTGGAGATGTGCTGATTCTACCTCGTAATTGTCATATATCTGCAATTTCTGCATTGGCTTTATGTGGTGCCATACCTAACTATATTTTTCCTCATTATGATTCTTGTTGGGATGCTCCAACTTTGGTCTCTCCATTAGAGGTTAGTTCATGATCAAGTTAAGCAGTCGGCTGAAAATTTAATTTTAAAAATCTCACATTTTGCTGGTTGTGTATTAAAAATCTCACATTTTGATTATTTTTAAAAATTCGACCTTTATACAATGTTTTGTTTTTAAGTATTGACATCATTAAGTTACTTGCAAAATTCAGCAGTAAACAAATTAAGAATCAAAAGGTCGGATTTTTAAAAGAAAACACAGTATAAAAGTCAGATTTTTAAAAAATAATCGAAATGTGGGATTTTTGAAAGATAATGAGCAAAAATGTAAGATTTTTAAAAGAAAACGTAGTTGGCTTTTGGTTTTTATTGGTCAAATAGCTAAATACTCCATGTGTTTGTTAAATGACTTATAAGCTGATTGAAAAGGTAGATTCTAAGCCAAAATATAAATACATTGGGTATGATTACGATGACAACAACGACAACAACCTAACACATAATTATTAATGCAATGTACTTATAACTAATAGGTAGAGAAAGCTATCAAAGAAGTAGCATCAGAAGGCAAAAAACCAGGTGCAGTTTTCATTACATCTCCAACATACCATGGAATATGCAGCAATGTGAAAGAAATCTCTACATTATGCCATTTACATGGTATCCCATTAATAGTAGACGAAGCTCATGGTGCACACTTCGGTTTTCATCCAAAACTCCCAATCTCAGCTCTTCAACAAGGGGCCGATTTAGTCATACAATCAACTCACAAAGTCTTACTCTCCCTAACTCAATCATCAATGTTACATAAATCCCAAACTTCACTTGTAAACAAACAAAAAATCAGCAAATGTCTCCAAATACTTCAAAGTACTAGTCCAAGTTTCCTGCTTTTAGCTTCACTTGATGCTACTACAGCCCAATTAAAGCACAACCCGAAAGTTATTTTTGACAACGCGATTCATTTATCAATCGAAGCTAAAAAAGCACTTCAAGAAATTCCGGGTGTTTCAATTCTTGATTTGCCCAACAGTGACCCCTTACGGGTCACTGTTGGGGTATACAATCTTGGAATTTCGGGGTATGAAGCAAGGAAGTTTTTGTACAAGGATCAAAGATTGCTCCCCGTTCTAACTAGTTCTCGAGCCATCACATTTTTGTTTACTCCTGGGACGTGTAGAGAACATGTCGATAGGCTAGTGAACGGGTTTAAGCATCTATCAGTATCATCTTCAAATTTGCATAATATGACGATGAATGGTGTTCATAGGCTTGAATTGAAGCCATTTATGGATATTGACATGAGATTTAGCCCAAGGGAGGCATTTTTTGCTAAGAAAAAGAAGGTAGATGTGAATGATTGTGTTGGAAAGATATGTGGAGAGCTTATATGTCCATATCCGCCAGGTATTCCTGTAATGATTCCAGGGGAAGTGATATCAGAAAAGGGTTTAAGTATGTTGCTACAAGCTAAAGCTCATGGTGCTAAAATTATAGGAGCTTCTGACCCTCTCTTAACCACGATTGTTGTATGTGATCTATGAAGAAAGATTGAACAATAATGAAGTTTTTAGGTCGTTCTGATCAAGTGCAACGTGTTTGAGGACCTCTTAATTTCGAATACCGCAAATATTAGTTGACATTTGTTTACATTGCTTTTGCTTTAATTCAATTATATGTTTCTGGGCCTCAAAATTTATGTTTTATGACTCATATTTTTATGTCGCCGACTCCAAGTTCAAATTAGATGCAAAAATTAAAGTTTCTCTATTTATTTTGCAGAAAATGTTTGGTACGTCTGTTGTACCACGTCATATTTGTCATGTGGTACAACAACCCAATTAAAGTAATGTAATATGTCATCTCATATCAAGATTAAAGAATTAATTTTGTTTTTATATTGATTTTCTCTCTTCTCCTACAAAACCCAACTCTTAGACAACTTACCCACCAAGCATCACCCCTCAATCCCACTACTTGGCAGTTGGCGGCACACCCCAAATTGTCCCACCTTACCAACCAAGCATCACCTCCTCTTTCAAGACCTTCCCACTTTCAAACCCTCACCTCTGCCATCAAAATGTAGCTCACAACACCACCACCTTCGTACTTGTAGACCTACAAACATAACACCTTCTTTACTGACCCATGATCCAACCACTTCCTTGACAAACCTAGCTCCCTTCGAACGACCCTAAACCCACCACCAAGTTGAATCACCACCCACCTACAATGAAACAAAGAGTAAAGACAAGGGAAATTAGGTGGGCCGCAAACTGGGTTTGCTTGAGAGTAGCGCTTGGTGGGTTGTGTTGGTGACAGTAGCTTTCATGGGTGGTGCTTTAGGTGGTAGTCTTGAGTTGATAATTTTGCTAAGGTTTGAATTATGTGGGTAAAAGTAGTTTAGATAGGTGGTAGTTTAGGTGTTAGTGGTGGGTGGTGATACTTGGCATGTGAGGGTTAAAGGAGGTGGTGGGATAGATCGGGCCACTAATTGGTGTGTTTCAGGTTTGATTCTTGGTGGGGTTGTATGGGTTGATTTTATGCATGGCTAGTAAATGATGGGTAAGTTGGCTAAGATTAGGATTTGGGTTTTGTGGAAGGAGAGAGAAAAACAAAATAAAGTAAAAAAAAAATTGAATTTTTAATCTTGGTAATAGATGGCATAGTGTATTTTTTTCATTGGGCAAAAAATTTCTGTTTATTTTGCCTGGAGTTATTTTTGGGTTTTGTTTGTCTTAGCCACTCATTAACTTTTTCTTATTCCACATACTCATCTATTCATGCCGCTTTTTTGTCTAGGTTTCGCTTATGGGTTTTCAATTTAACTGGGCTTTTTTGCTTTTTATAAATTTTTTTTCCAGATTATACCATTTCCTTTTTTTCAGCATATAAAAGGTACAAACCAACACAATTAATAATAAAATGAATTACTAAATACAAACCTAGTTGTCTGTCTACGTCTTCTAGCCTAGGGACCAAGATCTTCCATTGGGCTCTGAGCTAGGTATCAACAACGCTAGAAGTACTAGCCCAAGTTTGTGTGAACACAAACCTACTCATCTGCTCCCGTGCAACCGTCAAACCAACAAGATGTGTTGCAATCTAATCGTCCACTAGGCTCTCAATGTGTCAGCTTATATAGTCAAATTCGTTGTTCTTAAGCTTTTAATTCAAGAAAGTTAGTATTTGAGTGTTAATTTACAGACATAGAGAGAAAATCATTTTATGGGAATTTTAAAGGGGTAAGTGGCATTTTGTAATCACAAATACTTGGGTGCAATCGCTGCTTATATGCGGCCATTTATTATTGGGCTTAGTATTGCATTTGACATTTAAGGTCTAGAGTAGTTATTAAACTTAACCTTTGAAATAGGTCATTTAAGACTTGGAATAGGCATTTTAAATCTAGGAATTGTGTTTTTAAGGCTTGTTAATGACGTTTATCATTTGAGTAAGTAAGTATAGTATTTGTCATGATAACATTTATTTAAGTCATTTAATTATTTATTTAATCAGTTGGTTATTTATTAATGCCACCCGTAACCGATTTCACCTTCACCTTATAACTGCTTCCTCCCACTCCTAAGTAACTACCTCCTTTAACCGTCATATAACCACCCATTATCCTCCTCTTACTCCATGATCTCCCTCTCTCCCAGAAGTAACTACTCCTTCTCACTTAAATAGAGGTTTGATGGAGGAATTTGCAACCTAATCTCAAATAATATACCAAAACTCTGTAAAAATCACTACTCACTCTCTCTACAAAATCACATCCTTTTTCATCACCGTGAATTCCCTTCTCACCCAAAAACACCTCAAATTATCTCCCTGTGATCGTTAATTCAATTATTTTCCTACTTCTCTAATCTGACTTGAGCGTCGGAGAGGTCTTCCGGGAAATCACCCCCCGGTCAAGGCTAACTTGTCTTGTGCAGGATAACAGGTGAAGAGACGAAATCATTCCACTACGCATCACGACGATTGAACTTCCACTACGCCATCTCAGGTGTTTCCAAGGTCAATTGTCGATTCAAGTTTCATCACGAAACAATTTGGCGCCGTCTGTGGGGAGAGACACAAAAAGCTATGGCTCCCAAGAAGAATCCTACTCAAACCGCTACCGTGCATAGCACAGATACAGACACTTCCGCAGGTCAGGCTAATAATCAAGTCGTGACCCGTCGTGATCTGGACATGCTTGCACAGAATCTCACGGCTGCCTTCTCCGAGCAGCTGCGCACGATCATAAATGCCAACTCTCCTGATCAACGACAAACAATGGACGAAATGGCTAACCAGATCCGCAATCTCCAAGAGCAAATGAACCCTCATGTTCATTCGAGTCATCCTTTATCAGGAAGCGACACGGGGATGTTACGCTCTAGTAGGAGAAACAAAAGGCGACGTGAGATGTCCAAAACTCACAAGAGCACTACCAAACATAATTCCCAAGAAGGAGAATCTAAGACAGGCTCTCGCGATGCCCGCACTTTCCTCGAGAGCAAGAGGCAAAGAGCCTCCTCATAAGTTCAATCTCTGATTGATCGAAAGAGGGAAGAAAGAAGAAGAATGTCCATTACCGGTTCAAGCTTTCACGCCAACCCGATAACAAAACCACAGGAGGGACTGAGCCAAAGAGATCCGCCAGAGAGCCCCATGCTAATAAACTCGCCTTTATCCGCGGAAATTTTAGCCACTGCCAACCCCGCGAAAATCAAAGTCCCTAATATGGCAGCTTTTGATGGCACTACCTGCCCAGATCAACATATCATGGCTTATCAAAACTTGATGCTTCTATATACCGCGGAGCCGTCCCTCCTCTGTAAGTTATTCCCTACTACACTCTCGGGAGTTGCACTGACGTGGTACACTTCACTTCCCCCGGGAAGTATTCGTACCTTTCGCCCAACTCGAAGACAAGTTTTTATGTCACTTCGTTGCTTCCCGAAGGCAAGAAAAATCCAATTTCCATCTACTCAGCATAACACAACAGGAAGGGGAATCCATATCCTCTTATCTGAAAAAGTTCCACGAGGCAGTGCTTGAGGTCACGGAATTGGAAGAGTCTGTAGCCCTGAACGCCTTAATCAACGGCATGAGAGCTCAAAAATTAAAGTTTCAATTGGTTGAAAACCAGGTATAGACATATGCAGAAGCAATGAAACAATGCCAAAGCTATGTCACGGCTTCTGAAATATGTCATGCTTATGATGCCAAAAAGCGGAAGTCAGACCGGAAAGATTTACCTCCTCATCCTTCCTCCAGAAATAGGGAAGAATATGCCTCAAGGGAAAGTAATTACGCGCCACAACGCTCCGATCCTCCCTCTGATATGGGACCTCCTCGATCAAGGCAGGTGTATTCCGCGGAAGAAGCCCCGAGAACCCGCAACTTATTGGACCGAGGTAATGATCCATTATTCAACAAAAACCGGAAAGATATCTTTTTTGCTATCAGGGATGAATTACCGGCTCCACCTCCTACCACTACTCCTTCAGATCGTCGCAACTTCAACTTGTGGTGTGACTACCACAAAGAACATGGCCACACCTTGGCCTAATGTCGCGAACTCAAACGCATCTTGTACCATCTCGCTGATGAAGGGAAGTTGGAACGGTATGCCGTTAAGAAAGAATACAATAAGAGGAACGACGGAGAAGGGCAGAATTGGGCCCCAAGGCGAAGATCTCCGTGGAGAGAAAAATCAAGGAAGGAAAGTTCCAACACTCAAGGAACTATCCATCTGATTTGCGGAGGGTATTCAGAAGAGTATCCCACTGTCCGTGCTGCCAAGGATAGCGTTCATACTTTGCTGAAGGGACCCCCAAAGACTTCACCTTCAGGCCCCGTCATGAAGTTCGATGCCGCAACATCTCAGCTACTGCAGCAGCCTCATACCGATCTGTTAGTCGTATCAATTAAGATAGGGCACATAAAGGTGAAACGTGTATTGGTGGACACCGGAAGCACCGCCGACCTTGTCACAATGGAATGCCTACGACAGATGAAATTTGAAGAAAAACATCTTCAGCCTCTCGATAAACCACTGATAGGGTTTGGGGGCAATCAAGTCACCCCCTTAGGCACCATCATACTTCCTGTCCGAGTAGGGGAAAAGGACCGCTGTAAAACCATGCTCATCCGCTTCATAGTGGTCGACTTTAAGTTCCCCTACAATGCAATCATAGGGCTCCCCCTCATCAATAAACTCAAAAGCAGCAATCCTCCCTCATCAGTTGTTACTCCAGTTCGAGCAAGATGACGGCAAAGTAGGTATCTTGAAAGGAGATCAAGTCACAGCTCAACAATGCCTTGTTAATACTCTAAAACAAGAAGCCATCGTTGAAGTCCCGTCCAAACGAAAGAGGCAAGAATCCTCCGTCATGAGTGTCTATACTGAAGACACCAACACTCCCGCTAAACCTCAACCGGCAGAACAATATGAGGAAGTGGACGTGTTTGGAGGAAACAAAATCAAAATTAGCAAGAACCTCCCTGAAGCAGAGAGACGCGACGTCTTGGCTGTCATAGCCGAGTTCCGCGATATCTTTGCCTATTCTGTTGAGGAAATGCCTGACATCCCTTCTAAGATCATGTGTCACAAGCTCGACATCAAGGCTGGTTACAAACCGGTGAAGCAAAAGCTGCGACACCAAGGCAAAGAACGGATCGAAGCCACAAAAGAAGAAGTAGAAAAGTTATTGAAAGCCGGCTTCATCCGGGAATGTAAGTATTCTGATTGGTTATCTAATGTTGTTCTTGTGAAAAAGCCAAATGGAAATTGGCGGATGTGTGTTGATTTCACGAATCTCAACAAGGCATGTCCTAAAGATGACTATCCTCTCCCCAAGATAGATCGTTTGGTAGATTCCACAGCAGGTCACGCCCTACTGAGCTTCATGGACGCTAATGTGGGTTACCATCAAATCCCTTTAGCCCCAGAGGATCAGCCTCACACGGCCTTCATAACAAATGCCGGCGTATATTGTTACAATGTCATGCCTTTTGACTTAAAGAACGCGGGAGCCACCTACCAAAGAATGGTAAACAAAGTCTTCCATAATCAAATTGGCCAAAACTTAGAAGTATACGTGGACGACATGATTAAAAGCAAACGAGCTGTAGACCATGCCGCGGATTTAAAAGAAACATTCCTCACCCTTCGTGACCATCAAATGCGACTCAACCCTGAGAAGTGCGTATTTGGGGTTACCGGAGGCAAATGTCTTGGCTTCCTGGTAGATGAGAGGGGCATAGAGGCCAACCCAGACAAGATCAAGGCGATAATGAATATGAAGTCGACCACCTCAGTTAAAGAAGTTCAACGGTTAACGGGATGCATCGCAGCCCTAGGGAGATTCATGTCAAAATCCGCAAATAAGTGCTCCCCCTTCTTCAAAACTCTCAAGCAAGCCCGGTTCGAGTGGACAGAAGAAGCCGAGAATTCCTTCAATCTCTTGAAAGAATACTTAGCCTCCCTTCCTAAATTAGTGTCACCCCTGGACGGAGAAATCTTAGTTCTATATGTCTCGATCTCCGAATACTCTCTTTCTGGGGTACTAATTGTGGAAAGGGAAAAGAAACAACTTCCTATCTACTACATCAGCCATGCATACCGCGGCTCAGAAGGAAACTGCACTGAAGTAGAAAAAGTTCTATATGCAGTAGTAATGGCAAGCCGAAAACTGAAGCCATATTTCCAATCCCATCAGATAATAGTGAGATCCAACCAGCCTTTGAAAAAAGTGATAGAAGGAAAAATCAATCAAGCCGCGTTTCTGATTGGGCAAATAAATTAGCTGACTTTGGGATCGAGTATGAGCCACGGACAGCCATCAAAGCCCAAACTCTAGCAAATTTCATCGCTGAAACCACCATTCCAACTACTTCTGATTCCAATAAGGAGTGGAAGTTATACGTAGATGGCTCCTCCACCAAATCTTCAAGTGGAGCGGGGCTTCTCATCATATCATCCACTGGAGTTCGCATGGAAAGAGCTGTTCGATTCGAGTTCGTGGCTTCAAACAACGAAGCAGAATACGAAGCACTTCTCTTGGGGCTTAAAATATGCTATGAAGCCGAGGCTAAAATTCTATCTACATTCTCTGACTCCCAATTAATTGTAGGTCAGGTAAATAGAGAATTTGAAGCCAAGGATGAAAGCATGAAAATGTACCTGCTCCAAGTAAAAGAGCTCGTCGGGAAATTCGAGAAGTTCACCTTGTCTCACATTCCCCAATCTGAGAATGCACAAGCGGATTCCCTAGCAAGACTCGCCAGTTCGGCTGAAACAGCCACGGCTAGAGATATTGTATGGGAAGTCCTTCCAAATCCCAGCATCAACTTAATGGTATACCCGGTTAACAGATCAGAATCTTGGATGGACCCCTATGTCCAATACTTGCAACATAATGTCTTACCTGAAGATAAAAATCAAGCAGAAACCCTTCAAAAGAGAGCCAAATGGTTCGAACTTCACGAAGGAACGTTATACAAAAAGTCATACACTCATCCTCTGCTGAAGGGTGTGACACCTGAAGAAAGGAATTATATCATCCGGGAAATACATGAAGGAGGATGCGGCATACATCAAGGGGTACACACTGTCATCAACAAAGTACTTCGAAGTGGCTACTATTGGCTTTTGCTGAGAGGAGACGCGGAAAACATCATCCAACGCTGCAGCAAGTGTCAATACTTATCCAAAATAGATAGAAAACTATCCAACTATCTATCAGGCATTCAAGCAGTTTTACCTTTCGACAAGTGGGGAACGGACCTTCTTGGACCATTCCCCCCAGCAAAAGGGCAGAGAAAATTCATTATCGTAGCCATCGACTATTTCACCAAATATGTCGAGGCTGAGGCATTAAGTTCTATCACTGATAAGCAAGTGTGTCAATTCATATGGCACAACATCATTACCAGATACGGCATTCCAAGAGTGTTGATCACTGACAATGGCCGACAATTCGTCAGCACCACAATAGAATTTTGCAACAAATTCAACATTCAAATCAGGTTCAGCTCCGTATCTAGGCCCCAAACCAATGGCCAAGTGGAATCAGCAAATAAAGAGATACTCAACGACATCAAAAAGAAGATAGAAGGCGCGAAAGGCACCTGGGATGAAGAGCTACCCGGGATTCTGTGGACTAGTCGAACAACGGTGAAAGAGGCAACAGGCCACACTCCCTTCTCCTTGGTGTTCGGTTCAGAAGCAGTATTGCCGGTGGAAATAGGTATTCCCTCAACCCGAATCACATTCTATGATCATGGTGAAAATGCCACGGCTAAGTTGGAAAACCTAGATCTGCTTCCAGTAGAGGTGTTCATTCGGGTGATCGGGTCGGTTTCGGACGGGTGTCATTCGGTTCGGTTGTATTTCGGATCGGTTATGTTTCGGCTGTTTGTTATGACGGGTCACACTCGGGTCGGGTCGGTTAGTCACGGTTCGGTTAAAGATCGGTTATTCGAGCTATCGGGTCAGCAGCGGTTCAATGTCGGTTGAACTTCGGGTCGAGTGTTAATCGGTGTCGGGTTGTCATCGGTTAATAATTGGTTCGGTTTTTTCGGGTACAGATCGGGTTCGGTCTTTTTAGAAAACGAAATTCGGCTACGTATTACTAATTACTATCAATCGAATTAATATCAAAATAGGTTTTTAGTGAATTTTTAATTGATGACAAGATTCCTTTTACTTAACGCAAAATAGTTAAAATGCAAATCAATTAGTGATCATTATTACTTTGTTACTTTTACTTGTTTGACCGGAAATTAAAAATATAAAGTTCTATCAATTTTCATCTAATACGATTAAAAGTAGTTAAATAAACATTGACCATTGATTATTAACTCTAAATATATGAAATCATGTATTTATAAAATTTAATTTATTAAAATATCTATAATTTTATTAGATTAACTAATAAGATGATTGAATATAATTATATCATACTTCTATGTTAAAATTGGTTCAGATTTAAAGCAATTTGATCTAAAACTCGTTCGGGTTAAGTCGGTTTTAGCCGGATCGAGTTCGGTTTCGACCATGATTCGGGTCGGTCATTTTTAGGTTCGGATAATCTCGGTTAACGGTTATGTGTTGGTTATAAAATTCGGTTACAGTTCGGGTTCAGTTTTCCCTTTTTCGGTTGTCAACCGGTTCAGGTACAACATCGGTTCGGGTATTGTCGGTTCGATAAACCTAAAAAAGAAAGATATTTTCGGGTCAGTTTACTTTCGATTTCGGGTCGGGTTTTCGGGTCGGGTCACTTTTGAACAGCTCTAGCTTTCAAAAACAAGGGGAAATGCACTGTTAAGATCCATAGCCCAGAAGCAACGAATGATTCGCTAGTTCAACAGACATGTCAAAACAAGAACGCTAAAAAATGGAGATTTTGTGCTCCGTGAAGTTTAAGCCACAGGAAAAATAGTTGAAAAAGGCAAACTCGGGGCTAACTGGGATGGACCCTTCAAAATCATCTGCACCGTTGTACCTGGAACCTTTGAACTAGAAGACATGGAAAGAAAAAAGCTTCAACGTCCGTGGAATGGGGATCACTTGAAAAAATTCTTCATTTAAAAAGATATGCAAGGGGCTACTATCCTGCTATCCGCATCATCAACAGCATAACTATCCGCACTATCATTTATATTCAGCATTTTCAATATTTTCAGAATTTTCAGTAGAATTCAGTATCTAGACACAGTATTTTCTAGACATTTTTGTCTAATTTAATCAGCGTTTTCATTAATGATCATCACTATCATTTCGTCACTCATTTACGATCACAGTCTAAACATCAGACGTACATGATGTTTCAGCACTGAGTTTGCCAGACGTACGTGGCAATCAATTTCTAATTTTGCATATCTTCTTAATCAAATTTTCCAGTTATCCGTGATATAGATAAGTCGGACCCTAAAAGAAGGGTCCCTTGTCTAAAAAATTCTAAGTATTGAATTATGTTCCTAAATATCCGTAATATCGATAAGTCGGACCCTAAGAAAGGGGTCCCTGATCTAAAAAAGTTCTAAGTATTGAGCTAAATTCAATTTTCCCACATTATCCGTGTCATCGATAAGCCGGACCCAGACAATCATCCGCCTAATCGATTTTTAAGGACACATCAACACCTTCCGCGGAAGAGGAACAACGTTAAACAAACAATTCAGAATATATAGTCATTCAAGTTAAGTCAATTCAAAATCAAAATATGTACATTCTATCCATGTTTAGAATTTACAGCAATCCGCCGCTGAAGACGGCCAAAATATCAAATGTTTAAATCTACAGCTACAATTACAAATTAAATGTTCTAAGAAAGAATATCGTCTAAAACATCCGGAACATTAGCTTGAACCGCAGCCTCAGGGGATGGCTCCTGTTGGTCGGGAGAGAAGTTTATAAATTCTTTAACATTGAATGGATCAACTTCAAGCTCCGACAACTTATTGCGTACAGTTTGGAGGCTCTTCCCCTCATCGACGATTAGGTTGGACAACTCTAAGCTCAAGTCCTCGATGGGGGAAACGGCAAGATTCAACGAGGCTCTGGTGCAGGCGGAGGAGACAAACTCAGCTTTTCCAGGTCGAGGCACATAGCTTCCTGTTCCGCCTCCTCGCTAACTTTCTTCAGCCAATCTTCCCGCTCAAGGGCATCCCATTCCGGGTCAATAAGCACAGCCGACTCTTTTTCCAGCTCGATGTGGAGGTTAGCTATAGCCTCAGCCTTCTTGTCCTTGGCCACTTGATGGAGTTTGTCAAAGTGTAACACCCCGTGAATTTTAATAAATTAATATTCGAAATTAAGTCAAATAATAATCAAGTTCGAGTGAATTGATATTGTCGCGTAACGAGTTATCGTTATCTGATTTAATATTTTCATGAGTATTAAAATTAAAATTAAGAAATTAATTTTATTTGGAGTAATTAATTATTTAAAAAAAAAAAAAAAAAAAAAATAGTAAAAGGCCATTATTGTGACCGGCCATGTTAAGAGTTTTTGGGGAGTTTTGTAACTCCCTTCTTAAGTGAGGAGTATTGCTATTGATGGTAGGAGTTAAGGTAAGATTAAGGGTCTTTGAATTATTCTGATTAAGTTGTGATCTCTTCATTTGCCATTTGCTCACAAAGAAATCAAGCAAATAAAAAAAAAAAAAATTTTCTCCTTCCTTCCTACAATTTTCGGCAGCCATTAGAAAGAAAAGGAGTATTTTGTCTTCATTCAATCTTTGTAATTTAAAGGGTAGGTGAAAATTCAATTGATAATATTTGATTTTTATTTTCCTTTGAAGAAATTATGTATTCTTTATAAAATATGGTGATATCCTATGACTTTTTAGGAGGATTGAGTATTTTTATGTAATTTTATTTATATAATTCTCTAACAAAATTAATTTGTTAAAAGGGTTAATACAAATTGTGTTAAATTTTCTCATTTTATTTACATTCTTTAACAAACGAAAATTTTGTTGTGAGAATAGAACCTTTTAATATTTAAATTTCTTTTATGGGCTTAAAAATCTCTAACAAAATTTTAATTTGTTAGGAGAATTAAGTATTTAATTTAATTAGTACGATTTATGAATTTCAAGTTTTTCTTGGAAAGTCATGTTTATGGGAATGATTTAATTTGATGATGTTTATATTTTGATTGTGGATGAGTTAATGAGGAAGTTGTGTGTATTAGTAGATGTGTATAATTATCATGTTGTTTATGTGTTGGAAGTTTTGGTTGGATCACTATTAAAAAGGATTTACTTTTGTCATGAGATTAAAAAGATTGATTAATTGAAATATGTATATAAAAATAATAATAATAGTAATAATATCAAAAAAAAAAATATATTATATTTTAGACAGTTGCTGCTGTCTCGGCAGTGGTGCCTCGATTCGAGGTCATTTGTGTTTCGTTGTTTCATTTATCCGCCGTGTGCAAAACTCGTTAAATGCTAAAATTAAATAAAAATAGTAAATGGATGTTAGAAATTATGAAATTTGGTACTCAAGGTAATTGATGCGTTCCGGACGCAATGGCGAAGTCGGATTTTTCATTTGAATTTTCTAATCTGTCCGAAAAAGCCATTTAAGTTTCTGGTTTAAAGTGGACTTTTGATTTATTTGGAATTTAATGAAATCAATTAAAGTTATTAAGTCTTATTGATATAATAGTAGTATGGAATGAGTTAGAGGTGTAAACACGTTCTAATACGTGTTCGTTTTGTGTGGTTGTTGTTAGGACCTCGATTCATAAGAGGGTGAAATTCCTGTTGCGTTTGAATTATCGCTTTTTGCTGTTGCTTAAAGGTACACGCTTAGACCATACATTATATGTGGTTATGCAAGTAGTGTTGTTTCATTCTTGAATATTGCATTGTGACTCACATAAGGATTAGACACCTCAAATAATTTGAAAGAAGTTTAACTTGGAATTTGAGGATGGATGTTTTGGTTATTTCAAAGGGTTAATAAATTGGAATGGATTATATAATTTTGTTCCCATGGCAGTTTTGGATCATTACGGTCACCATGGGGGTATGCATACTTTAACCTTTGACGACCCGAACAGGACGGGCAACGTCTTAGGTCGGTGGTTGCCTTGGGATTAGCTCTCCCAAGTGTATTCCTCCAAATGAATTGGATTATTACTTGGACGACCCGAAAAGGACGGGCAACGTTTCAAGTTGGGACTTGGAATAAATATATTTTAGAGCCTTTGCATGCTAGGATGAATACATTGTTTGCTTTCCACTTGTTGATATTTTGTATGTTGTCTCTGACGTGTATTGGATTGTTCTTTGAACTTGCTTCCGTTGTCAATCGACGACTAGCAGGTTGATGGCAGGTGGGGATTGGAGTGAGGTTGAAGTTAGGATCACGTCACCCAAGACCGCGTTCTATGTAATAATAAACATAATAGAAATAATTTACTTTTGTGTAATGGATTTAAGATTAGTTCGTTTTGACGTTTCGTTAGTAGAGGCCGTTGGGTTCTCAAGTTGTATCGTGAACTTTATAAACCTGTCACTACTATATGTCTTATTTTATGCCTTGTTATATTCCCTTATCGTTGGAACGTTAACGATCTTGGATGGGACTTATCCCTCTAAGTGTCCAGTTGTGAACCGGGTTCATATTTTCATGTGATTATCCGGCTCACGCGAACCGGACCGTTACACAAAGTCTACTCCCAATTCCGCGGCTGCGAGGCGGAACATCTCAATATTGATGATATCGCTGGCGCTCATCATCTCCTGAGTCAGTAGTTCAATGAAGGTCGCGGCCTCATCTAATGTGAGCCAATCGCGAGCAATCCTAGCCCGCCTTTCCGACTGGAGCTTGTGAATTC
The DNA here is from genome assembly GCA_019425755.1 of Amaranthus cruentus. Taxonomy (NCBI): domain Eukaryota; kingdom Viridiplantae; phylum Streptophyta; class Magnoliopsida; order Caryophyllales; family Amaranthaceae; genus Amaranthus; species Amaranthus cruentus. Next base: position 10,649,320 of record CM033461.1, read on the forward strand.
GTGCCGCCTCTAGCAGTTTGCTAAACTTAGTTATATCATCCTCCACCTGCTTGGCAAAGAACTGGCTCTGATGCTTTAATTTTCGATAAGCGTCAACCAGCTCACCAATTCCATGTCCCAGAGTCGCGGAAAGGCCAGATGCCTTCTCCAGATTTCCGATTGAGCTCTCCAACTGCTTCAAAGCCCTCCCCCTACACCGCTCCATCTTATGTAGCCACAGCTTAAGCTCCTCGCTCTTAGCCACCTTCTCCTTTAACCCGGGCAGCTCTCCCAACTCCTTCTTAAGCTTCCGGAGCTCTTCATGCTGCTCGTCACACCGAGCAGTCAAAGCCTCCATTGTCTCTTGATCAACGGCACTTTGCCGGTGGAGATTGAGTTCATACGACAGCCGCAAGAACATTTGCAAAACAAAACATTTAGAAAATTCTTAAAGACAATAGCAGGAGGGAGAGAAAGAGCAGGCTGACCTCGGCGGCAAATGATTGAAGTTGTCGTACCCTGTCCAGGGATGACACGAAATCGAGATGATCCACATCTTTCTGGCTCACTAGCTGAGCCGACGCTCTGTTGAATCTGATTACCATGCCCTTATAACCCAGTTCAGAAAAGATGTCTTAATATTCCATCCCTCAGAACAGTATAGATAGGCAAACTTCGTCCGATAATTCCTTTGGTTATCTGGTAAGTCGTGGACTATCTTCAGTCCACGACGGTGTGTGAAAATAATCCATCCACAGCCATAATCCTGCGAATTACACAACCTCGCCCTAAATATATACTTGAAGGCTGTAAGCGTGGGGGTAACACCTAAAACTTAGCATAGAATCAAAAAAGCAACTATGCAGCCCCATGCGTTAGGGTACAACTCAGGTTCCGATATATTCAAAAAACCTAACACCTCTCTACAAAATGGGTGCAAAGGAAATCTAAGTCCCATCTCAAAAGCTGGGAGATATACCGCTATACAATGTGGCGGGGGAAACCTTACGGTATCGTAATTCCCCGACGTTAATAAATTACAGTTGTCCGGAATACCGAACTTCGAAGAGATCTTGTCCCTATTCTTCTCCAACTCTCCTTTAGTCGTCAGATCAACAAAATAGTTTAAGGGACCGCCGTCTCTTATGTAGAAAGGAGGTGGAGGTCAAACCGCGCTTTCTCTGCTTGATGATTCGCTCGATCCCTCCATTTTTTCCGTATCTACAATCAACAACCCCTCTAGATCAGGATTTATTCTTGGTAAGTAGTTGGGCAAAAAAGCAACGCTCACTTCCCAAGGCGCGGGTTGGTGTTTGTCCGGTATATAAATAGGGGATACTGACGATTCCCCGGTCTTTATTGATTCATAATGTGGGGTAATCTGTATCTCACTACTGTCCTCCGAATCATGTTGATCTGTGTCTATGTTCACTACTTGGGTACATACAACTAAAGGGGGGAATCTTGGGTTCTCAATGTTATCCGCGGAATAATTATCAGCCATAGTCAAAATAAATTAAAAATTGGTATTTTTCAAATATTAGAGTTAAGTTCATAAATATATTCAAGTCCTTATGAACAAATTCAAGGTTATGATGAACAAATTCAAGAACAGTTTGAAGATATTCAAATAATGTGAAGAACAGTTTGAATACCTTGAAGATTTTGAAGATTTCTGTCAGAAAACTTTGAAGATCTGTCAGAAACTTTGAAGATCTTGAAGAATTTTTTGAAGATCTTGAAGAATTTTTCGAAGAACTTGGTGGATTTTGAAGATTATCAGAGCTTCTCTCTCTAACTTTATCTCACTAGAATATAAATCAAGAAATCAAATGAAGTTAGGTGAGAGGAACAAGTTTCCCTATTTATGGCAGCAATAAATGCTCAACTACCATTTTGGAAAGGACACTTTCCGTGAAGTAGATAAGTCGGATTCTCTATTGGAAACAAGGAAAATATACTATGGGGCTCGGTTACCACTGCAAGCAACAACATCATTCTCAATTACATCTGTTGTAGGGTCGATAAGTCGGACCCTAAAAACATAACCTCCCACTAGAAATATTCCAAGTATGGAGAAATCTTACATCTTGCCGCCATATAGATAAGTCGGACCCTCCAAAGCATCAAATGGATGCAAAAATATTCAATGTATCAAGGCTCCCTTTACCTGTCCTTCTCATCGATGTGCCTACCATCGCCGTGACATCGACAAGTCGGACTCCCCAGGGCTTTTCAAATTAAAATTATCCCAAGTGCTTGAATAGGCCGGGCCGCCATATAGATAAGTCGGACCCCCTATAGTGCCTGGGTTGTCAAAAATTTCTCTAAGTCAAAGATGAACGGAACACCGTATCATAGATAAGTCGGATCCCTAAATGGGTCCAAAATGACCAAATATTTTCTAAGTTCTCAGATAGAACTCATTCACCTGTCCGACTCATGGACATGGCGACAGAGGATAAATGCTAATGCTCCTGCAGCCGCAGTAGGATCGATAAGTCGAACCCCCAAATTAGGGGCTGGACTTGAAAATTTGGCTAAGTATGGGAAATCAATCATTCTTTCCTTTCGATGACGCGCCTCCGTTATGCTCCTGCAGCCGCAGGATCCAATGTCACGACATCAAGGAATACAAGCCACCACGTATTATCCAATTCGCCTATGCAGTAACATCGATAAGTCGGATCCCCCCTTGAATGCAAATATTCAACTGTCACAAAACTCATTTTACACGACCATCAAAGACGCGACAGCAGCAAAGGCCTCATTCATGTTGCCGTAGGGTCGATAAGTCGGACCCCCTAGGGCAAGTTAATTCATCAAAATCATTCTAAGTCACTAGAAATTTCGTGCTATGTCGCGACATGTCCAGTATTGTCAATTATATTCAAGTCTCCACATGTCCGTGAAGTCGATGAGTCGGACCCCCCAAAAGGGGTTGGACAGGCCAAATTTTTCTAAGTCTTTGCCACATGGGGCTATCTATGTCACGGACTTGATAAGTCAAACCCTTTATGAAGGTTTTCAGCAAAATTTTCCAAGTTATCCAGTAGCATCTTCCTAAGTCGCGACATGCAAGTCAGGCATGCCGCGGAACGTCACAAGAGCCAGGGGGCTTGGGGCTTGTTTAAATCCCTCTGCACTTGACTTGATACCTGGTCCTTTCCGCATAAAGAATGATGTTTCAAATCGTTGGGGCTCATTTCGACATCATCCTTCATGCGTGGGGCTAAATGTCATGGTAACATTTATTTAAGTCATTTAATTATTTATTTAATCAGTTGGTTATTTATTAATGTCACCCGTAACTGATTTCACCTTCACCTTATAACTGCTTCCTCCCACTCCTAAGTAACTACCTCCTTTAACCGTCATATAACCACCCATTATCCTCCTCTTACTCCATGATCTCCCTCTCTCCCAGAAGTAACTGCTCCTTCTCACTTAAATAGAGGTTTGATGGAGGAATTTGCAACCTAATCTCAAATAATATACCAAAACTCTGTAAAAATCACTACTCACTCTCTCTACAAAATCACATCCTTTTTCATCACCGTGAATTCCCTTCTCACCCAAAAACACCTCAAATTATCTCCCTGTGATCGTTAATTCAATTATTTTCCTACTTCTCTGATCTGACTTGAGCGTCGGAGAGGTCTTCCGGGAGATCACCCCCGGTCAAGGCTAACTTGTCTTTTGCAGGATAACAGGTGAAGAGACGAAATCATTCCACTACGCATCACGACGATTGAACTTCCACTACACCATCTCAGGTGTTTCCAAGGTCAATTGTCGATTCAAGTTTCATCATGAAACAGTATTAAAGGTTGATTGTCTTATCTTTGATAAAAAAAAAAGGTAAAATACGAAAAGTTTGATTGTCTTAAAATTGCCTTTTTTTAGGCTTAAAATTGACCATTTAAGACTAGGATGACATTGTGATTTGTGAGGTCTGTAGTAGATATAAACTCAAACTCTTGATTAATAAGTCTTTTAAGTCGAAAATTGGTTTATTAAGCCTTAAAATTATCATTTTAAGGCTTGAAATTGATCATTTAAGACTTAGAATTTGATATTTTAAATTTTGGAGTATATGTTAAACTTGAGTTCTCGAATATGCCTTTATTAATGGGATCCTATCGTGTTTTAATAAAAAAAATGGTTTCACCCTTTATAAATATAAATGAAACTACAGTCAATAATTTAATTGATAAATTTTTTATAAATAAAATTCATAATGTTTTGCTTAATGATTCCAATTATCAAGAATTTGAACTTAAAAAACCAAAAATGAGTCAAGTTGATGGAGACTCAATATTCAATCAAAACAAAAATTTATTATTTTCCGAACAAGAACAAATTAGTTCAGAAAATAAAGAAAGATTTTTCAATTTTTTAATTGATACAACCACAGCATATGCATTTACTCAACCAATTTCAAAAAGAATAAACGAAATAAGAAAAAAAGTTCCTCGTTGGTCACACAAATTAATTACCGATTTCGCAAAAAAAAAGATACGATTCATTTTCGTTAAAATCATTAGTAGTTAGTAGAAAGAATACAATTCTATTTTAAACCTTATAAACAGAAAAATATAATCTTAAATTACATATATTCTGGGACGGAAGGATTCGAACCTCCGAATAGCGGGACCAAAACCCGATGCCTTACCACTTGGTCACGCTAAAGCTTGAAATAGGCCTTGTATTATATAATCACTTGAAAGTTATAACTATCACATTATTATCAGTTTTAGTCTTCAAACAACTCTTCACCATTTTTTGATCATCATCATCAAATACCTTCATTTCCACACAATTATTTTCACCATTATAATCTCTTGTATTTGCGTATGATCAAGAAGTTTATCTATCGTAATATCAATTGTTATCGTTGTCGTCATCCTCATCTTTCTCATCATCGTCATCATCATCACTCTCTGTAATGAAGCTTAAGATTGTAGGGTTCTAGTACTGTTAACTTTTAACATGCGGAAAACTAAAACCTTCCCAAGACTCAATTATTGACATGAGATGAAACAAACAAATATCGGGATGAGAATTAATACCTTCGTAGCGTGAATCCACTAGTAAAATATAACCACGAGACAATAACCGCAAATGAAGATCATCTAGTGTAGTCCACCTATAACGTTTTGCGAGACCTCATATACTAGTACAATGTTTAAAAACAATTTTTAAACTAATTTTGTGTGTATACAACTCTTGCATTTTACTCACAATCACTCTCCCATTCCATCATAATTTACGTAGCACAATATATATTGTACCCAACTTATCTGTTGTGAATGGGCTAAGCTAATGGTGAAGAAACAAGAACAAAACTAATGCAAAGCATGCAACAAAGAAGCAAAACACAACAATCTAATGAGGTATCTAATGATACCTCCCCCTCAAAACAAGTATCTTGTCATTAACATAAACAATATTACATTAAGACTCACCTTACAATGCTCTAGAACAAGTCTCCAAAGCAAAGATTGAAGCTTGACTTCAATCTCTCAAAAATAGCCCTAATACAATGGATAATACTCTTTTGATCTTAAACCCTAGTAAAACCCTAGTATTTGGCTATCACAAACTCCCTAATGGCTCCTAAGGCTTATATATATAGTCCTATGACATATAATAAACCCTTAAGACATGTGGCTAAAAGCCCACTAACACACAAGTCAAAACAGAAGCCTTCGCTGCTGCTCCGGCATACTTCGCTCGGGTCGAGCCTCACCGCTCGAGTGGGTCGAGCGAGCCCACTGCAGCTACTGGAATGGTCGAGCAAGATAGCTCGATTTGCTGCTCGACTGCTTCCCTTCACCTCGGTAGCTCGAGCTTGCTTCAATGCCATTTCTTCTTCGTGTCTTGGCTTCACCAAGACACCATGAACCATCATCAACATCCATCACTTCATTGATGGACCCAAACCTTAGCTCTCCATAACCCGTAGCACACTCCGCACCACTCTTAAGTGTGCAAGACATTGCGTGAGCTACGAGATGCTCAAAGTTGTTATCGACGTCGCGGGAATTGGGTCTTGCTTCAACATTATCAATTAGAAAGAATATATATAATCTCTCTTTTAAGACTTTGCAAATTACCATCACATACGATTACATACTTACATTACACATTTACACCTAAATATAATACTAATTAATTATTAGATTAAAAGGGTGTTTTGAAGAGACTCATAAAACACTAAAGTTTAATACTAGAGAGTTACAAATTTAATTTATTTACTTAATATAACATATTATATTAAATAGTGAGATTATAAATAATATCTAGTCCAACTAGATAAAACACATGAACCTAGACTAATATAAGTCCAAACACACAAAATGGTCTCACGCATTGATACAGTGTGACCCAATAGGTTTAATGACATTAAGCTCGTTCCATTATCAAACAACGATTCAGTGACGTTTATTGGTCTCTAGTAAAACATAAATGTTACTCAATGTAAACGAAATTAACATCTCATTGTATACTGACATAATTACGTTAAACGACTTACAAAATATTCACTTAATTATTGAACATTTCTAACAAAGATCATCCTTTAACGTTAGTAATGGTCTTGATAAAGCTTAGAGATCAGACAACAAAGACGATCGGGATCAATTTTAGCAATACTCTATTCGCATATTAACACTATGGTTATTTTACTTGACCTCCATTAATGGTGGTGAGTTTGATGAGTGATTTTCAATGATCATGTTGCTAAGTGGATAATCTGTTTTGATGTGAAAAGAAGGAAAATAGTTTAAACTAGCTTGAATCTCGTGCCAAGCACACATAATTTTAAAAAATTATAATAATAATGTAAACATAAACAAAATTAGTTTGAATTATCATGATATTAAATTGTTATTTGTTAACTATAATAAATCTATTTAAAATAATATTTAATGTGTAAGAAAAATTAAACGTATCAATTTACATTTTCTTATGCACGTAATATCAAGTATTATAATAATTAAAAATTAATTTTTGAATATATACTTTTATGTGTATTTTTGTATATATGAGTATAATATATACTTTTTGAATATATAGTTTGATTATTTAGGCGTGAAAATTTTCAACCATAGCTTGACACATGTCTATAAGATACTTTTTGGTTTCTCTGTTAGTATATTAGTATAGATCTTATGCACGTGATATCAAGTATTATAATAATTACAATTTAATCTTTTGAATATATACTTCTATGTGTATTTTTGTATATATAATATAATATCATCATCATCATCATCATCATACCCAATGTTCCCGCTCATAGATAAATCTATGGTCAGGGTCTGGGGAAGGAAGGTCGACGTCTCATACCCATAAGGAGAGGGCGGTCAAAAGAGTCCTTCGGCTCAAGAGCGGTCTTCAAAGAATAGGAACCTGCAAATATCTGAAATCCTGCATCTTATACCCACGTTAGTCAAGCATAGGAATCTTCGAACTGCAAGCATAGGAATCATCGAGGGCGGTCAAAAACATATAATATAATATGTTTTTTTAATATATAGTTTGATTATTTAGGCGTAAAAATTTTCAACCATAGCTTGACACGTGACAATAAGATACTTTTTGGTTTCTCTTTTAGTATATTAGTATAGATAGATATACATATATAGATATAATAGATAGTATATATACTTTGATTGAAAATAGTGTAATCATCAAACAGATGGAGAAATTCATGCACAAAAAAAAACAATAACTTAATTACCATATTTAGGCGAATGAAGGATTTCCTAGTATATACCCTTTTGTCTCTTGGAGGGAAAATATTGAATGTGAGAGTGACATATGTCTTGTTGAAGAACCCTTTTAGTATATAGTAATAGATTGATAGATAGATAGATAGATACCCTTTTGTCTCTTGGAGGGAAAATATTGAATGTGAGAGTAACATATATCTTGTTGAAGAACCCTTTTACTATATAGTAATAGATAAGTTGGAGATGTATTACTGGGCTGTTATGTGAAGTGGGTTATGGGCTTTAAAAACTGGTTGCATGTTTACACCCGTCTCACGGGAGATTTCCTATTTTGTAATTTTCTTTAAAAAAATGACGACACAATAAAAAACGGGTACTCTTATTATGAAGCTAATGAGTAATGACAACTGACAAGGACCTTTGTTTTTTTTGAATAAATGACAAGGACCTTCACAGAACTAAAATGCATAAAATGTGAAAAATACCAAAAAAAATAGCAAATAAAAATAAATACTCCAGCTAAGAGCTTACGTTGCTATGTACTATAGTTGTATGTAAGTTGTATCTACCAGCATCTTGAAGTGACGGCTTGTATAATTTTACTGGCTATGTATAGCCTTTTAAATACCAAGTAGTAGTACAAGCTGAGCTTAGCTTTTCTCTATAATTTTACTAACCATTTTGGGTGTTCCACGATAATTTATGGAGGTAAGACCAAGACAATTTAATTTAATTTAATTTAATTTAATTGCATTTAATTTAATTGCCTTTCATCAATTTCTTATTTCACTTATTGAGACTTGTCAATGACATCTTGCTAGGAAAATAAAGCAGACGGATTCCTCACACCGGTATGTAATGTATGCCTTTCTATAACAATTCTATTATGGAGGTGTTTGGCACACAGCTGATAGCTGATAGTCTGATAGCTAATAACTGATTTTGAGAGTTGATTTGACCAGATGATTGTATAAACTGATTTGATGAACTGAATTTGTTAGTCGATTATTTGATAGTGTTAGATAAAATTTAGCTGATAGCTGCAAGTTGATTAGTGTGAAAAGACATAAGTACATGACTAATATATTAATATTTTATAATTGCATAATTCTTCTAAGTAAATATAAAAAATGTTAATATTATATAGTTGTAAATTACTCCCTCCTATTCAGCCCAAATGTCCTATTTATTTCGGGCACTGTTCACTTATCACTCTTAATTTGAATTTTACTCTTAAATTATAAGTTAAAACATAGTCATGTTGGATCTTGTTTGATTCGTCTCAATACAAGGATTATTAATACTCCCTCCTATTCACCACAAGTGTCCCACTTGCTTTACGCACTCTATCCAATGCACTTATTCAATCCTTAATAACTCTAATTGTGCATAATTACAAATTATAAAAAGTTCATATAAATAATTTTTGCATTGAGACGAATCAAACAAGATCTCACCTGAATATATTTTAACTTATAGATTAATAATAAGATACAAATTAAGAGTAAGAGATGAACAGTGCCCAAAAAGCAAATGGGACACTTGTGAAGAATATGAGGGAGTATCAATTTTTATAATTTTTAATTAAGAATAATTTAGATATTAAGAGTTAAAATGTTGCCTCGGAAAATGTAAAAAACTAAATGGGACAATTAGGCTGAATAGGAGGTAGTATGTTTTTTAATCAAAATTATATAAATAATATTTTTAAGTATCACTCATGAAATCTAAAATAACAATAAGAAAGAAAGCAAAAAAAAAAAAAAGATGAATTTACAAAATGTAATACAAACGTCACAAAACAAAACGGATGATAAGTTTTCCTTAAGTATTTAATGTTAGAATGCATTGTACATATGACATGCACATAATTAAAAGAGCACTTGAAATGATATAATAATAAATGGGTATAGGGGTGTTTGGTACGAGGGAATTGGAGATGGGATTGGGAATTTAAATCTAAAAATTTTATATCCCATGTTTGTTATATGGGAATGGGAATTTAAGGTGGGATTGGAAATGAGATTAAACTCCATAATTCCCAAGAATCTATTACCATGGGGGTTGGTAATTGGGGGTGGGAATTGAGATAAGTGGTAAAAAGACTAGTTTACCCATTATTAATAAAAAAATCTACATGTGCTATTTTATATAAAAAGGACAAAATGGTAAATTTATAATTTATTCCCATTCTCATTCCCACATATACCAAACAAGGATTTAGATTATATTTTAACAATTCCCAACAATTAATTTCCGATCTCAATCCCATTTTTAATTCCCCACATTCCCATTCCCACATGTCAAACACTAGAGTTGTTCATGGGCGGGCTACCCGCCAGGTCCGGCTCGAAAAACGGGCGGGCATGGACAGCGTTTTTTAAAAAAAAATTAAAGTTTGGACGGGTAATACCCGCTCGCCAAGATAAATGGGCGGGTAGCGACACAAAAAAATTACCCGCGGGTATACCCGCCCACTTGCCTAGTTAAATATATTAATTTTTTGATAATTAATTATATTAAGTAATGCTAATTAGTAGTCTAAATTCTTGTGTTTGATATTTGGACTTTGGTCTTTGAACCCAAATTTATTAGTATTAGTATTACCCATATAAAGGAAATTCCTAACTAGTAGCCTAGAGTACTTTATTACTTTACTTGAGCCATCCACCATACTTCTCAATTCTCAAAGCAAGATTGAAAATTTGAAATACTGTTTTAAATTTTAGATAATGTATTGTATTTTAATTATTATTAAAACTTAACTTTATATTTTGTATTATATATTTGATATTTATGTAAGAAATACTCGCCTACCCGCGGGTCCCGCCCGCTTTAAAAATGGGCAGGTCCCGCCCGCTTTGATATATTCCGAACCTTGCCTTGACCGGGATATCGGGTTACTGACTTTGACTATAACTTTGACTTTGACTATTATGTTTATATATAGTTAGTCAAAGAGAGTGTTTGGCAAACAACTAATAGTTGATTATAATGACTGATTTGACCAGCTAATATTATTAATTGGTTTGGCAAACAACTTGTCTCTAGACTTCAATCTCTCATTTACAGCTAACAACAAGATGTATCTAGCTTTTGGAATAAAACTTCTATTCCACACAAAACGCGCCCAATGAACTAATTACCCAGCCCATAAGAGCTCGTGATAGATTCTTTCATGGAGTAAGTTCCATTATGCACCCATTAACCAAGCAGATCTTTAACTTAGCATATCTTCTTGAAAGTCCAGCTTGATCTTATTAGGGCATTGAAAACCTTCCAATTCTCACCCTTAGTATAAACACCATGCACCTATCTAACCCACATAAATTCACTCATAGAAAATATTCCATACAAGTTTGCCCATGGTAGCTAGATTCTAAGCTTCTAAATTTTGAATACCCAGACCACCTAGCTTCTTTGGAGTACAAACCCCAACCCGATTCATATTTTCAGGAGCATTAGAATTAGCTTCACCATGCTAGAGATATGCTCTACATATTGCATTTACCTTCTTAAGCACCTTCTAGGGCAACACCAAAATTTGACACCAAAAGTTTGTGATGTTCATCAGAACAACAGAAATAAGTTGCAACTTAACTGCATAAGAGAGGTTTCTGACCTCCCATGATCTAATCTTAGAAGTCATTTTCACAGCAAGGCGTTCACACTCGACTGTCGAAAGATGTTAGGAAGACAGAGGAATTTCCAAATAACGAAAAGGCATAAAACCCAAAGGAATGTTACAAGAATCCATACTGGTGCCTAAGAACCAGGGATACATGCAAGATACACACTAGATTTTGAAAAGTTGGCAACCAAACTAGATGAATCCACAAATAATATATCTCTAGTTAAGCTAGAAAAAGTCTACGGAACCCAACTCGCCACGAAAAAAGATCATTAAAGCATCCACAAAACTAAGATGGTTCAGTTTGAGTCTATTGCACCTTGGGTGAAATCTGAAGTTCTCATGACCTCCAACAACCTTAAGTAATCTTGATATAGATCACAAAAATAAGAAAGGACATTGGATCTCCGTGTCTAAAATCTCTCTTAGATTCAAATAAAGGCATGGGATTTCCATTTAGAATCAAAGAGAACTGAGATGTGCTTATACAAATCATAACAATTTTTAATGAAATGAGAAGAAAAATTTAGAGCTATTAACATATCTTTAACAAAATCCCACTCTAAAGTATCATATGTCTTTTTCAAATAAATGAGATGAATAGTTGTAGTGTTCCAAGCTTGAAGAAGCTTCCCATTTCTGAAAACTTGTTGAATTGCATCAACTACATCTGCACTAATAATAGACCAAAAAGCCTTATAGAATTTACTATTGTATCCATCTAGCCCTGAATTCTTTGTATCAGAAGTAATCCATAACGCACTCTTAATTTCCTCCACTAAGAAGAGAAGAGATAGTTGCTCTTGATGAAAAATTCTCTAAATGAGGCCCTTCTATAATAATGTTCATGTCAATCCTCCTGCAACATTTCAGATTATAGTATGGAAAATGTTGATATAAAGTAAAAAAAGACACTTGTATCTTAGTGCGATCTGTCACAAGACCCCATTGTCATAAAGAAGCAGAATTTGATTTGCAATATCCTTTTGTCTTTGATACTTTGATGAAAATAACGTTAATGCTCCTCCTTAAATTTCAACCAATTCAACTTCACTACCTGGCTAATGTAGGTGCCTAAATCATTCTTAGCCTTCCTGAGCCTATCAGCAGCTGCACATTCTTGTGAGGACAGTACTCGATCACGAGGGTGCATATGCAATTCATTTTGAACATTAAATAAATCCTCAGATGAATCACCAATGCTTGCAAATAATGAACTTGGAATCTATCTTTCAAAATAGGCTTCAAAAGCTTGAGCTTCTCAGAGATTTGAAAGCTCGTAAAGCCTTGGATATGAGTTCCCCAAACTTTTGAGACACTATCATTGAACTCCTGCTCAGCCCAATGATTGAAAAACCTCAAAGTCTTCTTTCCTCTGGGTTGTTTGATAAATTGAATCAACATCAGCGTGTGATCAGGTGACCCTTCAAAAAGATTAGACACTTTAACAGTAGGGAGACCATCTTCCCAGCTCCCAAGCTTGATTAACAAGGACTCTTTCAATCTCACTAAACACTCTGATAGCATACGCACTACTATTTTATATATTTATGAATAAGGGAAATTAGAATATACAATATAAGTTTTTTTACAACCAATATATAATAATATACACTTTTTATCAAAGTCACTGCTTACCAAGCATTTTTAAAAAAGCTAACCGGTTTACAAAGTATAAGACTTAAACATAAATAACTATATGTCTTTATGTTAAAGTTTTGGGTGTATTGAGTCCCTAAGGTTCATGGTTTGGTATTAGGACATTACTAGGAAATGTTTTAAACAAAAATAGATCCTAAAAAGTGGTTCAAAAAAGAGATAAATAAATCAATTTTGGATTTGAGAAAGAAAGAAAAGTTGCGTTGACTTGAACTAATGGCCACAAAAAAGCCTACTCGGCTTTGAGTGTTGCAAAATTACTCGAGTATGTTGGGGTCGTTATTTCCTTTTCCTTTTTTGCGGCTTGATTATATGTATGTGAATTGGGTTATGAACTATATATAAATAACCCAAATTCACCTTCTCTAAATAATGCTTATCATTAGTTCTAATCCCTTACACTATATTTGGATAGCAAATTAGAAGATAAAAGAAAGGAAAGGAAGGAGAGGGTATGGAAGGAGAAGGAAAGGAAGGGAAATACTTCATTGTTTGTATAGGAAGGAAGGAAGGGAAAAGAAAGGAATTCATTTTCCTTCCAAATCTTTCCTCTTATGGAGAGATTTGGATGTTAACAAAATGAAGGGACTTAATCCCTCCAAATTACTTTCCTCCAAATCCTCTCCCTTCCTTTTTGCTATCCAAATAAGAGATTTTCCATCCCTCCAAATCCTTTCTTTTCTTTTTCCTTTATTTCCCTCAATCCAAACAAGCCTTAATCTCTAGCCAATTGTAATCCATAAATTCTAATGATCTTCTCTTCTTCGAACCATTACCACCATTGTAAACCTTCCATGCATGAAAGCTTTAATAAAGCTTTATTTTCTTCAATAAAACATTTATACTAGGTGTGGACGTATTCCATATTAGGTGAACCATGTTCGTTTTTTCACATATTCTTGTATGAAATAGTCTCACCGAAAGACGCACCTCATACATTGGTTAAATAACCCAACTGATACAAATTATTAGCATATGTGCTTCTTGTTTTGAACTTGTCTCATCGAGAGACAGTATCTCACAAGAGTAGTTCTATTGTATTACTTTATTGTTGATTAATGTTGCATATTTTTTAGTTCTTGAGTTAAGGTTTCTAATTGCATATTTCCTTAATTTAATCAAAGGATGATGCTAGAGGCAATAATACTTTTATTGTACCCATATCCCCTTTTAAGAATGCTCAATGTATATGAAATACAATAGTTCATCACAACTTACGATTGTTAAACCGATGTTATACAGTTTTATCGCATTGAGACTACAACATGGCAAAACTCGCCTTCATTAGTAAATGCAATGAAAGCTGCTGGTGAACAACATTCTGCAAACTTTGTATTTCCTGGACACAATAAAGGTCAAGCAGCTCCATCATCATTAGTTCAGCTCATTGGTGAAAGGCCATTTATTTATGATTTACCGGAGTTAGACAATTTATTTGATCCATTAGCTAGGCCCCATTTTACAAGCTCAGAAGGAAGCAGCACAAGTATTTGGCGCATCAAAAACATGGTTTCTTGTTGGAGGTACAACTTGTGGAGTCCATGCTGCTATTATGGCTTCATGTAGTCCGGGAGATACATTAATTCTCCCTCGCAATTCCCATGTTTCAGCAATATCTGCAATGGTTTTCTCTGGTTTGGTTCCCAAATATATATTTCCTGACTACGATTTTGATTGGCATATACCAACTATAGTCTCACCTTCTCAGGTAACTTTCAAATAGCAATGAGTGTAGCTGTACTAGTCTTCTCGTCAAAGAAATCTTTACTACAATGTCTCCAAATAATAGAAATATATATATATATATATATATATATATATATATATATATATATATAGGGGAGGGATCCAATGAGAAGGGTGTTGAAAATAAGAAGGGTAAGAAGGATTCTACACCCTTGATTTCACTAAAATAAAAAAATCTATGGACACGATTGAGCCAAAAACACATAATTGTAAAAGTAACTATGTTACGCAGAAAAGTAACTATGACATAAATTTTAAAGTGTTCTTTTTTTATAACATAGTATCCTTTTTTGTATATATAGTAACTAAAAAAAATCAAACAAAATCCTTCTCCTATTTCTCATTTTAAAATCCTATATATACATATACATATACATATATATATACATATACAACATATACATATACAACATATACATATACATATACATATATATATATATATATACATATATATATATATATATATATATATAATATATATATATATATATATATATATATATATATATATATATATATATATATTATAATATATATATATATATATATATATATATATATATATATATATATATATATATATATATATATATATATATATATATATATATATATATATATATATATATATATACGACACAAATGAGCTTTATTTTTTTTTTTTATAAACTTTGTATATCTGAAGTTACACATAATATTTGCTATGACCTCTTTAATATCACTTAGTATGATTGTATATACACATGCTACCAATGGAGCTATTAGAAAAACATTAACGATCCGTTTCGTTTGTGGTACTAAATAGTGGTAATGTGAATGAAAAACTAGTATAATTTTGGTTGAAAAATCTCTTGGTTACCTTGATGGACATGCTTGTGTAATTTTAATCATTTCATTTTCTTCATAAAAGTAATTCTAATGCATTACCATTGGGAGAGGTAGTATTAGGTGGCAATGGAAATTTGTAAACAAAAAAAAATTTGTGATCAAAGTTTTACCATGGGAATGATATGAAACTTTTTATGAATCTTTACACTATAAATCATTTCCATTACCACCATTTAGTACTAATAACCAAACAGTTCGTAAGGGGTAATGAAATGTAATTGGTTTGAATAAGGCATGACTTATAACCAAATGTAATTTTGTTGACAGGTAGAAAAAGCAATTGTGGAAGTGGAATCCAAAGGAATCAAACCATGTGCTGTTTTCATAACTTCCCCTACATACCATGGAATATGTTGCAAACTGCTAGAGATCTCGACCATATGTCACCAAAGAAACATTCCTCTTATAGTAGATGAAGCTCACGGTGCTCACTTTAGTTTTCATCCATCTCTTCCATCATCCGCATTACAGCAAGGTGCCGATTTAGTTATACAATCCACTCATAAAGTTCTCTCTTCCCTTACACAGTCATCTATGCTACATCTACAAGGACAATTTATTAACGAAGATAAAATCCATAGATGCCTTCAATGTCTTCAAACAACTAGTCCAAGCTCCTTACTTTTAGCTTCGTTGGATGCTACCACTACTCAACTGAAAGAAAACCCAACATATATTTTTGAAAATGCAATCAATTTGGCCTTGGAAGCCAAAAGTAGAATCAAACAAATTCCAGGATTGTCAGTTTTAGATTTTCCTTATAAAATTGACCCATTAAGATTTACTATTCAAGCTTCTGATCTTGGAATTTCTGGATATGAAATTGATGAGTTTTTATACAAGGATCAAAAAGTGATTTCTGAGCTTCCGGAGACACAATGTATAACATTTCCATTTCCACCAGGTACTTGTAGGGAGCATGTTGATAGACTCATTTTAGGATTGAAGAATCTATCGTCTTTGTTCTTTCCAAGTGAAAGGAAGAAGGAAATGAAGTATGTTGGTTTAAGATCATGGAATTGTAGTATCAAAATACATTTAACTCCAAGAGAGGCATTCTTTTATGAGAAAAGAAAGGTAGATATTAAAGATGCAATTGGAAAAGTATGTGGAGAGCTGATTTGTCTACACCCACCTAGTATTCCTCTTGTGATTCCGGGTGAAACGATCTCAAAACATGTT
The DNA here is from genome assembly GCA_019425755.1 of Amaranthus cruentus. NCBI lineage: Eukaryota > Viridiplantae > Streptophyta > Magnoliopsida > Caryophyllales > Amaranthaceae > Amaranthus > Amaranthus cruentus. Next base: position 10,666,147 of record CM033461.1, read on the forward strand.
ATAGATACTCTACTTCAATCTAGGGTTTATGGTGCTAAAGTTACTGGAGCTTCTGATCCACTTTTATCTTCCATTCTTATATGTGATATGTAATGATATAATTGCATGTTAAATAAATGAACATAAATTTTTGAGATAATGGTTACATTTGATGACATGGAAAAAAAAAAATACTATGATCAGGGTTTGAAACGAAAGATTACGACAAATCATATCCTTATCAAAGAAGTTATAGAGGTCTTCTTCAAAACTAAAATTGCCAATCAAGAGGAAAGCACACAGGAGTATATAATTGTCTCCTCAAACAACCCTTATTTATTAGTTTGCAACTTTTAAACAAAAAAGCAAAAAACGTAAAACACACAGAAATATCTACAGGTACTAGGCAATGTTAGAGTATATAACACATCTGAGGTCTCAACCAAAAACATACGTTGATGGTTTAGGCAGATGGTTGAGGCCTTGGATATGTTATATAATCTAATACGCACCCTACAGGCAACCATAATTAAGACATTCTAAAACCTGATAGTGTCCAAGGCTCTCTTCCCAAACTGGTAATTTTCAAAGAAAAGATTTTCATAATGCGTCACTTTTTTGTACATTTGAGGTTTGTCATCAGTTATCAATTCAGTAATTGGCCCGATCTCCCTTTCATAGTTGGGGGAACAAAACATTACCACTGTGATGCGCTCTCTTTCCGAGTTTGTCACCACCCTATGCACAGCACTCCTTACCATTCCATTACTCATTATCTGTGCAAAAATGAAAAGATATTAAGCCATAGTTTACAATTGTCCTACTATATACTTTACCGTACTCACATTAGTATGGAAACGAACTTTGTTGCGTCGTTTCCTAAGAAAATAAATAAAAATGGCAACAAATTAATGCATTTGGCAAGCTTGTTGCGTTGAAGAAAAAGATGCAACAAGCTTGCCTATGCATGACTTTGTTTTGTTGACTTGTTGCGTAGGTTGCAGAAAAACCGACGGAAAACCTTCGTTTTGTATTATTCTTTTGGATAAGTTGTTGTGTCAGTTGTTGTACAACCAACAGAACAAACATATTTTGCGCAGTAAAGTGCCAGTTTTGCAATTTTTTTACAACTAGAGGCGGAGGAAAGAGTACAAGAGTCCTATTTACATTTGATGTTTAGAAAATTTAGCCCTTTGAAAACCATTTAAAAACTAACTGAAGACAAAAAAACATGTTATATTTTTTTAGTGGTTTTTTGAAATTTTAACATTGATATCTTTCAAATTAATAACCAACAATATTTTTTTAGTGGTTTTTTGAAATTTTAACATTGATATCCCAAAACCATATAGTAGTATGATGATTAGCCCACCCAATATATATGCAAGTATACAACCCACTATTTTATCGATAATGTGAAATCTTGTCTTACATGTGAAGTATTTGCAAAATTATAAATAACTAAGAAACTAATATAATTACCTCTAACCTGTCTGCAATATTGACAAATATAGCTCGAGTAAAAACAGGCACCCTAAACCATTGATTATCTTTAAGCACTTGAAGTCCTTCAACCTCGTCTTGTAGAAGCAATGTCATTGTTCCTGTATCCGAATGTGGTTTCTGCCCAAGAACATTTTCAGGAATTGGACATGTTGGGTAATAATTAAACCGCGCAAATATTGTCACCAGATTTCCATGTTCTTTTAGGAAGCAATTTTCTTCCAAATTCAAGGAACGAGCTATAGCCTTTAGCAAAAATTCAAAAGTTGTCCTAACCTTCGAAGCATATTCATGAATAATCTCCCTGCCAAAATTTATTTTATTAGTTACTAAACACGAAATTTGCCCTTTAATAATGTTAAGTTGAGTTGGACGTATTGTCCATGCCAGCATATAGTCGGTAGATACAAGATGGACACACTTTATAAGAGATATCATCCCAAACCCTATGATAATGGGAGAAAGTGCTCCAATGACTTATAAAGTGTATACACAACTTCAATCCATCGAAGTGGGACAAACCATCCCAACACCACCCACATGCAAACCCCCGTCAAATTTTGATGTGAGAGTAATCTACAAGGGTAGGAACACTATTTTCTTTGAACGTACGATTTAATTTTTAATCGAACCTTCGGCTCGGATATCATGTTAAGTTCAGTTAGAGTTATTATCAATGTCAACATATAATCGGAAAACACAAGATGGACACACTCCATGAGCCAAAGAGATACAATTTCAAAACCATATGACAATGGGAGAAATGACTCCAATGACTTATAATGTGCGCAAACATCTTTGATCTATAAAAGTGGGACAAAGCATACCAAAAATGACTTTTGACTTAAGTCGACTTTTTCTAGTAAACAGCTTAGAGTTGGTTTATTAACTAATATTTTTAACGGGTCAAATGAGCCAATAACTCGGACCGAACATGATTAGCCAAAATGATGCCAAGAGAAGAATTTGTCAGCGAGATTAATGAATGAAGGTACCTAAATGGAAGAGGGTTGCGAGGCCAAAACTGAAGTTTCCGCTGATGTTGAGGGTAAACCGTAAGGAAAAGTCGATCCATCCAATCAAGTGTTTGGTGTTGATAAACAACAGTGTCATTACCGTAACCATCCCAATCATCGATTCCTTTTCCGTCCTTTTGTTTTATCTCTCTTGAGTACTTTTGTTTCTCCTCCAACGGAAGTGCAAAAAACTGCTTCGTAACTTCACGCACTTTGTCTAGAAATTCATTCGTCATCCCATGATTTATGACCTGCAGACATGATTGTTAAAATTCCAATTCTGATCTATTATTCTATGATTCTAAAATAAGTCATCAATTCCAAATGTAGTTAGGATCTTGAAGCTGGCAGGATCATATAGTCCTAGTTAGTTCAAAAATTCTGGGTGGCTGAAACATATCCCACAACCCAACTATTCGATTCTTACTCTTCTCATTTTAAACACAACAATTAAGTGTTTTTGGCTTGATCATAACCTTACATTTTTCTATCTTATTCAAATTAAGAATGTAAATTGCTTCTTACCCTTCTTATTTTAAAGACCCTTTTATATATATATATATATATATATGAACAAGTTCCGGTGAGAACCATTCTTATATGAGAACCGTAAGAACCAATCTGTCTGATGAAAAAGTGTTACTTTTTACTTAAAAAGGTATTACTTTTAGGCAAAAAGGTGTTACTAATTTTTATGATACTATCAGGCAATAAAGTGTTAATTTAAGAAAAAAATTCTGAAAAAAACTCATTAAAAAGTGTTACTTTTTACATAAAAATGTGTTACTTTTCGGATAAAACGTGTTACTTTGTAATATGTTTGATTTTCTGAAAAAAAAATATTTTTTTTAAAAGTAACACTTTTTTTACTAAAAAATACCAATTTTTTTAAAACAAAAGTAACACATTTTTATCGAGGAGATTGGTTCTCACGGTTCTTATATAAGCTTGGTTTTCAGTGGAACTTCACCATATATATATATATATATTGGAATTAAATTAAAGTTTGCAACATTCAGACAAATAATAGAATTCCTACTAGTAGAAATTCTTAAATTTGGCTTAAAGTTGTAGAATTTTGATATATTAGTGATTATAATTTGTAAAAAATAAAATTAAGATTATAATGCACAAAAATTCTTAATTTTAATACTTTAAATCGCAAATTAATCTATGAATAAGATATAACAAAACTAATTAAATATAACTTCAGAAAAAAAAATAACTAATTAAATATCATAAAATAAAATTTAGCGGTGAAAATAAAACTTAATATGTGGAAGTGTAATAAATATTATTGAGAATGATAACCTGAAAACAACCCCATTGAGTGAGAGCTGATCTAAGCTTACTGAATTCCTGATCGACTTGATGAGATGAAGAAGACGAAGAGAGAAGAGATAAATCAATGATAAGGTTATCCATTAATGGTACACACTCTGTTTTGGAGTCTGGATATCCATTTTTGTACATAAACTTTTCTAGGCTTTCCTTATTATTACCGATTTTAGCTATTTCTTGAACTGAATTATTTGCTTCCATTTTTTATTTATTTTTAGCTTACCCACGTCTCTTATGACAAACAAATTAATCCATATTTTTTCTTGTTATATAGTCATATAGAAGCACTTTTTATACTTAATTTTTTACTCAAAATATATTTTTAATTATTTGTTGCTATCTTTGTTCTTTTAAGTTCTTCCACGTTAGTATAACGGGTAGTTTTAAAAGTTCTTTCACCTTAGAATATTTTTTATTTTTGGAAAGTATTCATCCCACTTTACTCCTTAAAACCCCACTTTTCTTACTTCACAATACTATTTAATTATTTTTCCTCTCATGCTTTCAATACAATCATTACTTCACACTACTACTTAATTATTTTTTCTCTTATACTTCCAATACAATCGTTACTTTACACTACTATTTGATTAAAATAATAACCACTACAACCCAAAGATTCTATCTACGTACCTTAATATTTGTGAAAACCTAAAGTGAAAGAACAAATAACATCGGAGGGAGTAGTACATTCGACCCCTTAAATTTCAGTAAGTGAGAATCTCGAGCAATAATTAAATGATATTTTTTATGTCCTAAATTACTTATAAGTTATAACATTAGAAATCATGCACTATTTATTCATTATTCTTAATTTGTGATTAGTTTTTTAATCTATAAGTTAAAACATAGTCAATTGAAATCTTATTTGATTCGTCATTATATAAAGATTATAGTCAGATATATTAAAGATTAAATTAGTGAATTGGACTGCATGAAAAAACAAATGTTGCAAGTATTTTGAAATTGAGGAAGTATAGTAAATGAAATATTATTGTAACAAAATTCTTAAATGAGACGATTTTATGGTAAGACTATGTTTATTAAGCTGGCTCAAAATACACATACTGTTTTAAAGTGATCATTTATAATTTAAGAGTAATTATTTTTATAGAGTTGAAATGATCGCTTACAATCTTAAGTTATAGGTCTTCTCGGTTACTCCACCACTCATTAAGTTAGTTTATCACCGTAGTTAGAGGTGTTTATTTTGATCATCAAATCGATTTCGTTCAGAAATTTCGAGTCAGTTTGAAATCAAATCTTATGTCCGCATTTATTTTTACATAATTATAAATTCTTTTTAAGTCGAACTAAATCGAGTTCGATTATAAAATTGAATAAATATCAAATTCATCAAATCTGTTTTGAATACCTTCAAGGCCGGCCTTAAATTTTTAAAAATACAGGACGAAAGATTATTTATGAGTCACTCACCTATTATATACGCCAGACATAGCCAAAAGAGACAAGACAAATTATACATAGATTTGCGTTCTCCACCGTTTTCTCTTGCATTATTATTATTATAGATATAGATGGTAACAGACTTAGAATTAGTACATGTATTCTTTTAACTCATCGGATAGATTTCGGATAGATGTCATTCAGTTTGGTTGGATTTAGGATGGTTATTTGTAGGTTGCATACCATGACCGGTCATGCTTAGATAGGGTCGGTTATTTAACAACGATTATTCACGTAATCAGATTTGCATTAATTTTTACCTGTTAAAATTCTAGGTGAGTGTTAATCAGGCTTAGATTGTTAAGGGTCTATAACTGGTTCGGTTCTTCCAAGCATAAATTTGTTAGAGTGTATTATATATCTTGTGGCCTTCACCATTAGCTTAAGTTTTTTGTTGAGTTGGTCTCCTAACATGGTATCAATTACCTATTGATCAATCCCTAAAATCACCTCTCCTTCGCCACCTCTACTTGCCGCCAACCGCCAACTGCCGTGGCTACCGCCCCTCTTTTCTTCTCTCTTTTTTTCTTCTTTACATGGCTTCATCTACAAAAATTCATCCGGCTACTTTGATTACTAATATTGAAAATTGTGTTCCCATCCAACTTGATGAAGAAGGTGTTAATTCAACACATGATCGACTCTTTTTCAACTTCATTGTCGTACTTAACTTGTGGTTGATCATATTATTTCCAATGATTTTTCCAAAGCATCGAAACCACGGGATTTCGAGTTGCGACGCTTTGATGATATTGTTTGCACATGGATTTTTTATATTATTGTTAGAGTATATAACATATTTGGGTCTCAACTATTAGCTTAAACTTTTTGTTGAATTGGTCTCTTGACAAAATTGAATTTGGACTTATTTCCGGTAGCTATCAATTATGGACTATTGTTGATCGGATCAACATCGAATTAAGTTGATAATTTGCTTTAAAATAGATGTATATTCATATACTACGAATTACCAGCTGGTTTATTAGAGGCAAAAAATCAACATATTTCAATTATTTCAATAAGGGAAATAATTATTATTTAGGGAAATCCTACATGGTAGTGTTGTGGTATTGCGAAAAGCGAGTTGTAGCGCTTTTTAAAGTTTTTTCTACATGGTAGCAACAAGGTTTTAATTTTAAAAATTCCGTAGGAAATTAACATCCAATTTCGTTAAATTTGATATTTTTAATTTTCCTTTTGTGTTTAATTAAACATCCAATTCCACCAAGACTATAAAAAACCAAATTATTAAATTTTAAGGAAATATTACGATGAGTAATATAACTTTTTGCTTATTTTCCTACAATAATGTCAACTTTTAAATAACCATGAATATTACCAACTTAGTGGTGTTTCCCTAGAATATACCTAAGATGTTAAAAATCAAATTATACAATATTATACATGGTAAAAAAAAATTGGTAAATTAGTTAAGGATAAATTACCATGAATAATACAACTTTTGTTTATTTCCCTACAATAATATCAACTTTTGATTAACCATAAATAATACCAACTTTGGGGGATGTTTCCCTAGAATATACCTAACATGTTAAAAATCAAACTATAGGAGATTATATGACAAAAAAGTTTGGTATTATTCTAGGAAACCCCCCAACTTTTGATTAACCATAAATAATACCAACTTTGGGGATGTTTCCCTGGAATATACATAACATGTTAAAAATCAAACTATAGGGGATTATATGACAAAAAAATTTTGTATTATTCTAGGAAACCCCTCCCCCCTCCTTCATAAGTTGGTATTATTCATGGTTAATCAATAGTTGGTATTATTGTAGGAAAATTAACGAAAGGTTGTATTATTCACAGTAGTTTTTTGAGAAGGTCTTAGTAAATAACGGTTATTTGCGAAGTTCATAAATCACCCTTATGTGGTAGGATGCGATAGGGTGAGTGTTTTGTTATTTTAATTTATATTTTTTGATTTTGTTTATTTTAATATTATTCTTTTTGTCTTTTTATGGTGATTTACAAATCACGGTTATTGATTAGGAATTTTTGGTAATTTTTTCATTAGTAACTAAAGTTTGTATTATTTTAGGAAAAAATCCTATTAAGTTGGTGTTATTCATGATTAATCAAAGTTGTACTCCCTCCGTTCTTTTAAGTTCTTCCACCTTACTATAACGGGTAGTTTCAAAGGTTGTTCTACTTTAGAATACTTTCTATTTTTGGAAAGTTTTCATCCCACTTTTACCCCTCAAAATCTCGCTCTCCTTACTTCACACTACTATTTAATTATTTTATCTCTCATCCTTCTAATACGATCATTACTTTACACTGTTATTTAATTATTTTTTCTCTCATACTTCCAATGCAATCATTACTTTACACTACTATTTAATTAAAATAATATCCACTACAACCCAAAGATTCTATCTACCTTAATATTTGTGAAAAACTCAAAGTGAAAAAACAAATAAGATCGGAGGAAGTACTATTTTAGGGATATTATTCACGATAATTTTTCCTAATTTTAATACAAGTATAATCACGACAAACTACAATTACATGCAATTAAGTAAATAACCCTTCATCTACCCAAACATGAAAAAAAGAAATAATAGAATTCTCGCCCAGAAATAACAAAATTCCATGTATAATTCGTAGGATTGAAAAAACAAAACATTAACCTAAAGACAAACAGAAATAATAAATAATTAGCAATCAAATGAAAATAATAAATCCCATGATATTAATTCATACAATAAAAGAAATCATATAAAAATAATAAAGTCATGATATTAATTCATACAATAATAAATCCCATGATATAAATTTAAAACAAATTAATGCCATTAAGTCCAAAGAAAAAGAAAAATATAAAAAATATCAAAGTTAACGGAATTGGATGTTTTTTAACGGATTTTGCTATTGTATTTTTAAAATTAAAACCTTATTGATACCATGTGGAAAATTTTTTAAAAAGTTCTGCAATTTACATTTCACCAAACTACAATACTATTATGTAGAATTTTCCTATTATTTATCAGCATTTTATAGTTATGGCTTGCAAACAATATATAGAGTACCAACACGTTTACAAGACATCATATTGATATGGGTTTAACTAAAGATTAAGGAAATTCTATATAGTAAGCACCAATTATAGGGAAACTAAATGTTTCGATTCAACATGTTCTTCCTCTTCCATTTCGTTGACTATGAAAATTGATGAACATGATGCAAGAACTTTATGATGCGACTGCTATACTTAAGTATCAACAACCAGATGAAGATCTTGATGCGCTTGTTTCAGTTGTTAATGATAATGTTACGATTTACGAATATGATGGAGGAGTATGATAAATTAGGGTCTGGGGATGGTTTTACAAAGTTTAGGATTGGGGATAGGTGTACAACGCCTGTTAATGAAGTTCATATTGGTGACCAATTCTTTAATTCGATGAATTTAGAGGGAAGTATGCATAATCAGAGGAATTATGAGTTGGGATTGGGGCAGTATAAATAGGTTTATTTGGTGAATTTTCTTATTCTTCATCATCAAAAAGTTGAAGTGATTTAAAGGGGTTTGTAAGCCAAGACATTTTTGATTAATTTTAGTTTAAATTGAGAATTTGGTAGAGAAGATAATTGAATATTTGGAATTCACATTAATATATATGAAATTTTTTTAGACAAGAAGGGGGATTAGGAGAATTATCAATTATGAGGAAAAGATATTGATGATGAGGGGAATTTCTAGGATGCAAACATGTGAAAGATTTAGTTTTAGTGTAAGAATTAGTTATGAATGGAAGTCATGGAAGCTCAAGAACACATTGGAATGAAGAGAACACATTGGAATGAAGAGGAAGAAGATGCTTCTTCATATTGAAATTAAACAAGGGCATTAGTGTCATTTCACTATTTAAACGGCTAATAAACCTTTTTTTGCTTAATATAGTTACGATAATGAGTTTTAAAAGAATTAAGTACTATTTTGTGGAAAAAATTAAGATTAGCTACTACTCGTCTTTTCCTATAGTTGGTGCTTAATTACCATGTAGAATTTTCCTATTTATTATTATGTCTGATAATAATGTGATACTCTACTAAAAGTCAAAAATTACTACTCTTTTTATATGATGTGATAATTTATCTAAGGTTGTTAAAATCGGATTCAACTTAGATCGTTGAGTGGTAGGATCGAAGTCGGTAGAATTGTTTCGAACTTTGTAGGACCGTGCAATCCTACAAATATGCATTAATGAGCTTTGGATTACTGATAATCAAATATATTTATTATTTTTTAGTTTTAAGGTGTAAATAATAACTTATTTGACTTCATCTATTAAGTTTAGAAAAAAAATGGTTATACCCCCTCTGTCCCATTAAATTTGCAGCATTTGTCATTTTGATCCGTCCCACTTAATTTGCATCATTTCTATTTTTAGACAATAATCCACTAATTTCTTTTAATCATATTCATACATTTTAACCTTCTTTTAATTTTATCCATACTATTTATTCTTTTTCTTCATTTATTATCATTATCTACCTTTTTTCGTGGCAATATCAAATTTCTCCTTGATTCAACTTATGAAGGAGACATAGCAATAATATCTTTTTTAAACTGCAAATCAAAAAAACCTAATTTTATAGCGGCATTGATAATCATTTTAATTTGATTCCCTCATTTTACATTATTTCTATTGTCAGACACTACAAAATCAATTTTTTAATCTTATACGTATACTTCATTACTTTTCTTTATTTGACACTATATGCATTTTTTTTTCTTCTTAAAAATCACTTTTTTTTGCTCTTAAAAAAATGCAAGTTTAAATGGAAAAAAAATGCAAGTTTTGAAATCACTCGTCTCCTCCCAAACGGATACGGTATTTGGCTACTTGCATTGTGGTCTGGTCTCCATCGTGAGTGTTAATCATGGCTTTAGCTTCCATCTTCTCGCCATTTCCTCAACTGGTAAGTCATCCTGTCTCTCTCTCTTGCTTTGTTTTCATGGAGTTCCGCTAACTCATCCTCCCTCCCTCTCTCTTTAACCTTTCAGAATTTCTGTTTCGGTTTTTTCGATGGAAGCTCTTCATCAAGACATCCAATTTTAAAGATGCATTGCACTAATTCTAAGGCAAGTTCTCACTTTTACTTTTCTGTTGATATATTGAATCAACATTACTTTCTCAAGCTTATATGCTATAAATTGTTTTCGTCTTTCGAGGTTTACGATTCTTTAATGGTGACTTTTTTCATGTTATTGAATTTCCAATTCTCGGTAGCCGATTTGAATTTCAGGTTTTGAATGTGACTTCTACGATTTTGTGGATTGTGTGTATTGTCTGCGTTATTGTGAAGGTTGAAATCAATGTATAAGCTTATTTATATGAAATTTAACCATTTTAATTTTGATTATGTTACTAAATTGTCTGGGTCTTGTTGTCTTGAGAAGTTATCTTCTTAATCTACATGACCACAAATGAGATATTGGTTGTTGATTTGGAATAATTATAGGTCATAGCTCATTGCCTAGAATCAATCCTTTTTTTTGTTAGAACCTAAATTGAGGGTAGCCAGTTGCTTATCTACATCCAATTGCACCTATATCTTATCTACCTTAGGTTTTCATGTTATTGAATTTCCAATTCACGGTACGGAGAGAATACTCCTTGTTCTCCCACTTTATTTGAGGATGATAGCTGTATCTTATCTACCTTAGGTTTCCTAACAATATTAGAGAACTCAATGTGTAACCCAAATTGTTTTTGGTATAACAAGACCACTTCTTATTTATAGTAAAATGTGTTAACCTCCCTTTTTTTGGTTCGGATTACAATGGGCTATAGTAAAATGATTTATTAATTCATGTGCACTTATTTATATGAAGTTGTTTACAATGTTTGTAATCAAGGGTCGATCGATATAAAAGTTAGGAAGTCCCAACCTAGCCTCACACCCTGATAATCTTATTTGTATTGACAGCAACAGCTTATGTGGCAAAGGAGAGGGACATCTTACAATCATTTTTTCTCAATCTCTCAGTTAATGTGGAAGAGTTCCTAGAAATGAATGATTATTCTACATTAGTGCAATTTGTTACATATGAAACTGTTAATTGTAGCATAAGGAGCCGGATTTGAAAATGTTATTCTTCTCAAGGGAGCTTACAATGAGGTTTTGCTGAAACAACTGCTACATGAAGAAAAAGTAAGGCTGTAGATCTCTATTAGAGAAGCAGCCTTACGTCTAGAAATGTTTATACAGGTTTCGGGTATGATATATTTTGGCGGGGTAGCTAATGGTTTTTGTGTGCATAACTAACATGGAAATTTAATTTTGAATTGATTCAAATCTCTTTACAGAATCGGATCCCATTTGAATAACTCTACTTACGTCAATGTAATCAAGAAGTTAAAAGTTCATTTTAATTTTTTGCAGGAAAGTAGCATCCTTGAGCAACACAGTGGGCAAGATGAGCTCACACATGAAAAAGTTTGGACATCTTCAAATTCAAACAATAGTTCAATAGTTTATAATTCTGAGATGGCTTCACGAAAAAATCTTCCCCCGCTAGTTTCTGCCTTAAAAACTGCTGCTGAAGAAAATGCTGCAAGTTTTCATTTTCCCGGACACAACCGAGGTAGAGCAGCTCCATCCTCATTGACTGAGCTCATAGGTCGAAGACCGTTCCTTCATGATCTTCCTGAGTTACCTGAGCTTGACAATCTCTTTGCTCCAGAAGGTCCTATTCTTGAAGCACAGAAGCTAGCAGCAGAAGTTTTTGGGGCATCAGAGACCTGGTTTCTTGTTGGAGGTACGACTTGTGGAATCCAAGCTGCTATAATGAGTACCTGTAGCCCTGGAGAAACTTTGATTCTCCCTCGCAATTCCCACATTTCAGTAATATCTGCAATGGTCTTGAGTGGAGCAGTACCAAAGTATATATTTCCTTATTATGACTATGATTGGGACATCGCGTCTGCTGTCTCTACATCAGAGGCAAGTTCAAATCGATGATTATAACTTTCCTGGTAGGATTTGAAATTATTTGATAAATACTGCCAATAGATTTGTATGCTAATTGCTTTGCTAGTTGGGGATTTGGTTATTGGTAAGGAGGGCAGGCATCTTAAAGGGGGGACTGTAATAGATCGCCAAGACCCGTTATCGAAACTGATAGTTTGGACAATTCAATTCTGCCCAATAACTCCTAAAAGGACACTTCGAGTCTGTCCTCTAACTCCAAAAGAACACTTTCTTTATTATTCAATTAATCCAAAGCTAATGAATTATTACTAGGGTGGCTCTATATATAGCATAAGCCCCCAGCATAAGCCCCCAAGAGACAATTAAAATATAACAACTACTCTAATTACAAAGTACAATGACTAATTAATATGTAATGTCGATAATGCCCTTGGACCCTTTGACCGGAGTCATGACAGGGACTAGATTATTTTACGGTTTAAGCTCTCTGTTCGTGTGCATTTTTTCTCTCTTATGGGTGTTTTTTTTGTTGACAAAATGCAGTTTCTTGACAGGTTAAAAGAGCAATCAAAGAGTTGGAATCTAGAGGCCAGAAACCAGCAGCTGTTTTTATTACTTCCCCTACTTACCATGGGATATGCAGCAACTTGAAGGAGATTGCGGATCTGTGCCATTCACAGGACATTCCTCTGATTGTAGATGAGGCTCATGGAGCCCACTTTGGTTTCCACTTGGAGCTTCCTTTATCAGCCCTCCAACAAGGAGCTGATGTAGCTGTCCAGTCTACTCATAAAGTGCTGTGCTCTCTTACTCAATCATCTATGTTACATCTTTCTGGAAAACTGGTCGATAGAGGAAAAATCTGCCGAAGCCTGCAGACCCTTCAGAGTACTAGCCCAAGTTATTTGCTTTTAGCTTCACTGGATGCTGCTGTAGCTCAACTTAGGGAGGATCCCACTATTTTCGACAATGTTATTAATTTTGCAATGGAAGCCAAAACTACGATTGAACAGATCCGAGGCCTCTCAGTGCTTGATTTTCCCAACTTCTCCGAGTTTCCTGCCATTGACCCTTTACGAGTTACTCTTGGCTTCTATGATCTCAGTATCAGTGGATATGAAGCTGATGACTTCTTATTCAATGATCAAAGGGTCATTTCCGAACTCACTGGGTCTCACTCCGTAACATTTCCATTTACTATTGGAACATGTAGGGAGCATGTCGACAGACTAATCTTGGGGGTCAAGAATCTATCATCATCTTTCCACTTGCACCAGAGAAAGAAAGAGGGAACCAAAAAGCATGGTGATCTTAAACCCTTCCAAGATATCAGTGTGGAACTAACTCCTCGAGAGGCCTTCTTTGCGAACAAACGAAGGATAACTATCGAAGACAGTATAGGGAAGGTATGTGGGGAGCTAATATGCCCATATCCTCCTGGTATTCCTGTAATGATTCCTGGTGAACGAATCTCGGAAAGAGCTTTGAGTGTCCTACTGCAAGCTAAAGCATGTGGTGCTACATTAAGTGGCGCTTCAGATCCGGATCTGTCATCAATGGTTATATGTGATGATTAATTGGCTTGACTCAGTTCTCAGAGGAAAAATTGGCCAAACACTTGCAGAAGATCAGTTCATTGTGGTGATCAATAGCTGAATGTTTTTCAAAAAAAAATTGTAACCCATTGTTGTACAAAGATGACATGGAACATACAGCTTAAAAAGTAAATTTGTTTACTTCTGTTGTAATATACTACAAAACATAAATTCAATTTTCCTGTACCAGCAATTACATTCCGGATGTTGATATTACTTGCACAAACGATATGAACAAGTTTGTGCACCCCTGCATCATAGTGTAAAAACAAGGTCAAATGCCCACATTAGTGTATTTCTACTGTATTGTTAAGGCTTTTGATGTTACCATGACCGAATTATAGGTCATATTAAATTGGAAAATCCATTTAATGACAATTGCCGCAGCAGTGACTAAATGGTACTTTACACTATTATTTTATTGGAAAATTTACCTAGAATAATCCAATCTATTCGTGATTTTCCTATTATAATACCACATATTGATTAACCATGAATAATCTCAACTTTAAGAGGTATTTTCCTAGAGTAAACTTGGGTAACCCGATGACCTGCTATTGTAGGTAATTCACCAAAAAAATAAACTAAAAATTAATTTAAAATTAGAAAAAAAATTTGAAATTTTACATAAAAATTCTAAATAATAAAAAAATCATAAATTTTTTTAAAATATTTTTTTCGACATTTTTTTAATTTATCTTTTTTTTTAAAAAAAATAAAATTTACTATAGCAAGTCATCCGGTCACCGGGTTTACTCTAGGAAAATACCCCTCAAAGTTGAGATTATTCATGGTTAATCAATAGATGAGATTATTGTAGGAAAATCACGAATAGGTTGAATTATTCTAGGTAATTTTTTGCATATGACTTCTGCCTCGAACACTTATTTTCTTTACATATAATTATAATATATATAAATAATATATATTAAATTGGAGTATTAAATAATAAATTAATTATGAAATGAAAAAGTATTATTAGTTAATTAATTAATATTTAATAATAATACATAAAAATTAAGCAAGTAATTGATTTTTAAAAAAGGTTGCATAGTTGGGGCAGTTGCTCAATACGTGCGACTTGGCCTATGTCAAATCTCACAAAAATGCAGCTATTTCTAGAATTTTTTTAAAATTGAAAAAACTAAAAATTTCTATGTCGCTTACGTAGTGAAATTCATTGATCTTAATCTTACAATAATAAGAAGTTGACGTTTGAGTATATATTTAGTAATTTTTTGGTAAAAAATAAAATAATATTACAAGGGTTTTAAATGGGATAAAAAAATAATAGTAATTACTAACTACACAATGAAAGTGAGTCGATCAAAGTTGTTAAAATCGCAATTCTACTTAGAATCGTATAGAGAGGTAGAATCGAATCGGTAGAATCGAATCGTAGAATCGTACGATTCTACAAATAAACTTAAATATATTAAAAATATCTAGTTTCTTATCATTATTATTTCAAAAGTTTAAATTTATGAATTAAAGTTTCTTTGACTTTAATTTTTAAGAATGTAATGAAATTTTTTTAATAATTAGCTTAAATCTTCAACTGATTAAGAAATTTGTTTATAAAAAGTTTTCATGATGGAATATTTGAAATTTATGTCTATAAGAGAAAGAGATTAGTAAAAGATAGTACATAAGAAAAATCAAAAATAAATCATACTAAATTAGTATAATCGAATCGTAAAATCGTAGAATCGTGTTATGATTCTACCTGTAACGGTCCGGTTCGCGTGAGCCAGATAATCATATGAAAATATGAATCTGGGTCACAACTGGACACTTAGAGGGAAAATTCCCATCCAAGATCGTTAACGTTCCAACGATAAAGAAACATAACTAGGCGAAAATTAAAACATATGATAGTGGCAGGTTTGTAAAGTTCATGATACAACTTGAGAACCCAACGGCCTCAACCACGAAACGACAAAACGAACTAGTCCAAAATCCATTACACAAGAGTAAATTATTCCTTATTATATTTGATATTACATAAACGCGGTCTTGGGTGATGTGATCCTAACTTCAACCTCACTCCAATTCCCACCTGCAATCAACCTGCTAGTCGTCGGTTGACAACGAAAGCAAGTTCAAAAGAACAATCCAATACACGTCAGAGACAACACACAAAATATCAACAAGTGGAAAGCAAACAATATGTTCACCCTAGCATGCAAAGGCTCTAAAATATATATATTCAAAACCCCATCTTGAAACGTTGCCCGTCCTATTCGGGTCGTCCAAGTAATAATCCAATTCATTTGGAGGAATACACTTGGGAGAGCTAATCCCAAGGCAACCACCGACCTAAGACGTTGCCCGTCCTGTTCGGGTCGTCAAAGGTTAAAGTATGCATACCCCCATGGTGACCGTAATGATCCAAAACTGCCATGGGAACAAAATTTATATAATCCATTCCAAAATTTTAACCCATTGGGCTACCCAACACATCCATCCTCAATTTCCAAGTTTAACTTCTTTCAAATTATTTGAGGTGTCTAATCCTTATGTGAGTCACAATGCAATAATCAAGAATGAAACAACATTACTTGCACAACCACATATAAAGTATGGTCTAAGCGTGTACCTTTAAGCAACAGCAAACAGCGACAATTCAAATGCTACAGGAATTTCACCCTCTTATGAATCGAGGTCCTAAACAAACATACACACAAAACGAACACGTATTAGAACGTGTTTTCACCTCTAACTCATTCTATACCACTAACATATCAATAAGACTTAGAAATTTTAATTGATTTCATCAAATTCCAAATAACTCAAAATTCCATTTTAAACCAGAAACTTAAATGGCTTTTTCGGACAGTTTAGAGAATTCAAATGGAAAATCCGACTTCACCACTGCGTCCGAAACACATCAATTACCTTGAGTACCAAATTTCATAATTTCTAACATCCATTTACTATTTTTATTTAATTTTAGCATTTAACGAGTTTTGAACACGACGGATAAATGAAACAACAACGAAACACACCCGACCTCGGATCGAGGCACCACCGCCGAGACAGCAGGTGCTGTCCAAAATTTTTTTTTTTTTTTTTTTAATTATTATTACTATTTTTATTAATTTTTTTATATATATTTCAATTAATAAATCTTTTTAATCTCATGACTAAAGTAAATCCTCTTAAATAGCGATCCAACCAAAACTTCCACACATAAACAACATGATAATTATACACATCTACTAATACACACAACTTCATCATTAACTCATCCACAATCAAAACATAAAAATCATCAAATTAAATCATTCCCATAAACATGACTTTTCAAGAAAAACTTGAAATTCATAAATCGTAATAATTAAATTAAATACTTAATTCTCCTAACAAATTAAAATTTTGTAGAGAGTTGTAAAAACCAAAACAACCTCTTGAGTCAAGATATATGAGCACAACCCTTCTCAAGCAAATTAAATTTTGTTAAAGGTTTATAATCCTAAGGATGATTACATAACTTAACCCATACATTTGATTCCTCCAAACAAATTGAAATTTTGTTAGAGAAATATAAATCATAAAAATTTATTTGAAATATCAATATGAAATCAATACTTTTAACAATATTTGAATTTGTTAAAGAATATAGATCAATGAAAAGCTTGACACAATTTGTCTTAACCCTTATAACAAATCAATTTTGTTAAAGGATTATATAAACAAAATTTACATAAAAAAAAAATACTCAATCCTCCTAAAAGTCATGGGATTTCATCATATTTTTTTTAAAAAAAATATATATAATTTTCTTCAAAAGAGAAAATCTAATCTTAACAATTGAACTATACTCACCCTTGAATAATAGATTGAATGATCACAAATTTTTTTTTTTTTTTATTTTTATAATAGTAGCCGAAATACAAAGGAAGAAAAAGGGAGAAATATTTTTTTTTTTTTTTATAATAGTAGCCGAAATACAAAGGAAGAAAAAGGGAGAAATATTTTTTTTTTGTTTTGTTTTGTGAGCAAATGCAAATGAAGAGCAACACAAAGGAAAAGCCTATACACCAATCTAGCATTTTAAGAGCAACCTACAACTTTCTATCTACCCATAACCCCCCTTAATGCACATTAACACCACACTTAAGTGAAGAGTTACAAAAATCCCCTCCAATTCCTCCCCATGGCCGGCCACCTTTAATACCATTACTACATTTTTTTTTTTAATTAATTACTCTAAATAAAATTTAATTGTTTAGTTTTAATTTTAATACTCATGAAAATATTAAATAAATAGATAACGATAATTCGTTACGTAAAAATGCCAAATTTAATATTAATTCATTCAAATTCACGGGGTGTTACACTACCTCAAAAAATTGTATTCCAATTAGAATCGTAAGATTCTACAATTTTAAGATTCTAACTGCGATTTAAATCGCTCGCTTTTTTTTGGATTCTAAAATCGTAAAATCGTAAAATCGTAGATCTGAATCACGATTTTAACAACAATGGAGTCGATAATGTAAAAGGTGGCTAGTAGAGTTCAACAAATGTAATTGTAAATCACAAATTCGCTCATTATATAGTATTTTTTTGAAATAATGTAAGTAAGCATTAAAAATAATATAAATGAACATTTAAAATATTGTAAGTATGCATTAAAAATAATATAATAAGTATTAAGAATAATGTAAGTTGACATTAAAAGTATAAGGGAAATTCCACGTGGTAACCCTAAGGTTTTGGGTTTTTCACGTGGTAACCAAAACTTTAAAAAAATCCACGTGGTAACCCTGAAGTTTATGTAATTGTTCCACTGTGACCTTTTTGCACATAAAAACGTTAACAAATGTTAATTTCAAAGCTTTAAGACTGCTATACGCCTATTTATACAACTCACCATATTAAATGTTATCAGTTTCAACTTTTTGCCCTAAAATATAAACTCCAACTCTACTACTCCCTCCGTTCCTTTTTGTTTTTCCACATTACTAAAACGGGTAGTTCCATTTGTTCTTCCAGTTTGGAATACTTTCCTAAAATGGAAAGTTTTTTTTACTCTACTACCCCTTATATTCCCTCTTTTATCTTACCAAAACCGGTTAAAAACCCTTGATTCCCTTATTCACCTCGTTTTGTGGCTTGGAGTCATTATTACCCTGCAATTCACTCTCCCTTCCCCAAGAAAACTAACGTCTCTTTCTCTCTCTACCTTAAAAACCTTCCATGGCTTTTAATTTGGTTCCCCCCTGTTTATTCTCCTATATTTCTCCATTTTAATGGAGTTAAAGTGTAGATCTGGTTATCCTTTACATTTTGAGGTGCGTTTTGTTCGATTTGGTTGAGTTTGAAGTTTTCGCCCTCTGTTTCTTCGATTCTGTTACTGTTCTTCCTTTTTTGCTGTTCTTCCTTCATTTACTTGACATGGAAAAAGAGGAATCACACAGTGATTCAAGCATACCTTCCTATCTTTATGAAGGTTTATGCCTAAATGGTGAGTGTTGTTCTTGTTCATATAATGGTAGATCCCACTCTTATTCGGTGAAGTCTTACGCTGGACCAAAAAGATCTTATTTCATACCAAAAGGCAATGGAGGATGATGCTATTTCAAGATTTCGTGATATTCTTCCTTCTCCTAATCTTGAAGATGAACTACCATCATCAGATCTTGATTATTTTAAGGAATCTCCTGAAGAAAAACCAAAAACTCCTATTAAATCGGAAGAAGACAATCAAAATTTGGTGGTGCCTGATACGCCTGAGGACATTATTCCATCAAGGGGGTAAAACCCTAAAAACGTAATTGATTATTGTAAGGTTTTACTCTTATTTTTTAAACCGACCGGATTGGATTGTGTTTGTTGGATTTCGTTTGCTGGTTTTAATGTTTGGATGATGATGTTTGGATTGTGTTTGATGGATTTCGTTTGCTGGTATGGATAGTGTTTGCTGGGTTTTAATGTTTGAATGATGATGTTGTTGGCTGTTCTAAAAAACCCTAATTGCTTTAACAATTCTGATGAACCCTAATTTTTGTTGACCCCTTATTTTCGAAAATTTATGATAAAACCCCGTGATGTATGCAACTGCTTAATTGCTTTAACAATTCAGAAAAATATTGTATGTAAAATTTAGTAGAGCAGCAATTGTATTTAATGAACTCTTTAATGATTTTTCCAAAATCAGGGGGAAAATAACTGAAATTTTCATTACATAATGAAGTAATTAATGAAATCAACTAGGCTTTTTTTTTTATTTTTTTTGATAAAGCATAAACTGAGGGGCTGTTTTTCACATTAACTTTGTGTTTCTTCCATTGCTTCATCGTATGCTTCCAAAAGTTGTTGGTTGTTCTGAGCAGCTTCTTCATTCTCTGTTTGTTGATTGATTTGAGATGTGTTTGGGTTTAGATATCGAACACACTCTCTAACTAATTGGCTTGGTACTCGCACTTGTAGTCTTAGTCTTCCATTGTCTTCTTGCACCTTCTTCCCACAATGAGGTTGAATATAATCGTTTGACCCCTTAACCTTGAGGATTTCATTCAAATGATGTTGTAATGAAATCCAAACGTTTGTTAATGTTTTTGGGTGTAACTCCGCGAATGCATCTTCCACGGCTTTAATTAGTTCATCCATGTTCTTTGGCATTTTCTTGTGCATTAGTGATTGAATGCTCCTAAAAAACCCTAAATCTAGAATGTTACAATCGGGACTATTCGGTGGTTGTTGCGTTAAAATGAAAGTTAAACCCCCCCGCCTATTGTTTTGTTGCCAACTCGGATCATCATTAGTGATGTGTACCCTCGCATTGTCTTGTTGAATGAAAATTGTTGTAGCACCATCACTTGGCCACTTCCTTAGTATTGAAGGAATTAATTGTTCGATTAACATGGTCCTATAAACCTCTTGAGTCACCGACTCGGTTGGTTTAATTTCTATAGACCCCCTTGGACGATTGATTGAGTTTCTTTGTGCCGCAACTCTATTTATGAAAGGGAAAATACCTATTTTCCCATCGAAAATGCATTGGCCATGTTGATTCCATTTTGGCCTCGCAACCGCCCCTAAAAACATTGCTTTTGGTATGAATTTGGATGATTTTCCCGCTCTATATGGTATTTTCTCCTTGTTTGATAAGTAAACTCGTTGTGTTTTTTTGGTTAAGTAAAACCACTTTTCGTCAATGTGTATAAAGTCATACATGGCTTTATACATTGGATGACGATGAATGGTGTCTTCTTGAATTAAACTTAAAATCCACTCAACCCTTCTTGCCTTGTTTGCGTCGGTCAACGAAGGGTGGAGTGGATTTGAATGTGCCTTTATATCCCCCCTTTGAATTAGTCGCCAAACCGTAGTTGGTGCCAAGTCAAGACATGTTGCAACGTCTCTTATGCACGTACGTTCACCCATTGGCTTTGATTCTAGTACACTGGGTTGAACTTCAACTCGTTTTCTTCCACAATTTCTAAACTTTGCATCGACCACATATGGCTTGTTTTCTTCTTTACTTTCGATTGCTCGCTTCCATAAGTTGCGTATAGTTCTTGGTGTGTAACCATACTTGTTTGCCATTTTGGCAAATGTTCCATGAGGGAGTGTGTCACTAACTTTAAGTGACAACATTTCTTGTAATATGAGATGTCTCAACTCGTTTGTAAGCCTTGGCTTACGTTGAGGCAACTGTTCTTGTACTTCTGGATCGTTTTCTTGTAATTCCTCCTCCGACTCTGAGGTGGACTGTGGATCGTAATGGTTTGATCCAAAATACCAAGCCCCCTGTTGTTCTTCCTCATTGTCTGAAGCCATTGTGTTATGGCTAATGATGCAAAGTGGCAATGTGAAAGTTTCTGTTTGGTTTGAGGCTACTGTGCTGATTGTTAAAAGTTGCTGTATCACTTTGATGTTGCTGATCTTTTTTGGTTCGAAAATACTGTTTGGTTTGAGGCTACTGTGCTGAAAATAGCTACTGTTTCAATTTGATGCTGCTGATTTCTTTTGTTTGGAAAATTCTGTTTGGCGTGAAGGCAAATGTTTGAGGCTGCTGTTTCCATTTGAGGGCTGATCATCAGCTTTAATAGGGTAAAACAGAATTTGTAAGGTCATTTTTGAATGATTAAACCTCTTGTAATTGAAAGTAGTAATCCATGTACTCTAAATTTGGCCAATGCAAAGCCATGTATTTTTTTTTTTGGATGAATTTGTTGAAGAAAAATGTAAACATTTCCCTCCCTTTTTTTAGAACCCAAATTGGAAACTTTCCTAATTTGGAAAGGTTGTTAGATTTCCCTCCATGTATTTCTCTCTCATAATAAAATCTGATTTTTTTTCCCATTATTTTATTATATCATCAATTTTTTTCTCTTTCATAATTCCAATAACATCATTACTTCCCACTAATTTCTAATTAAAATAATACCCACCCACCTCCAAGATTCTGTTTTTCTTAATATGTGTGATTTTCCCAAATAGGAAATATTTTTTTTTTTGTTTTGTTTTGTGAGCAAATGCAAATGAAGAGCAACACAAAGGAAAAGCCTATACACCAATCTAGCATTTTAAGAGCAACCTACAACTTTCTATCTACCCATAACCCCCCTTAATGCACATTAACACCACACTTAAGTGAAGAGTTACAAAAATCCCCTCCAATTCCTCCCCATGGCCGGCCACCTTTAATACCATTACTACATTTTTTTTTAATTAATTACTCTAAATAAAATTTAATTGTTTAGTTTTAATTTTAATACTCATGAAAATATTAAATCAGATAGATAACGATAACTCGTTACGCGACAAATGCCGAAATCGTTTGTCACATATTGACTCACTCAAATTCTTATACTTGATTAATATTATTTTATTTTAATCTCGAATATTAATTCATTCAAATTCACGGGGTGTTACACTACCTCAAAAAATTGTATTCCAATTAGAATCGTAAGATTCTACAATTTTAAGATTCTAACTGCGATTTAAATCGCTCGCTTTTTTTTGGATTCTAAAATCGTAAAATCGTAAAATCGTAGATCTGAATCACGATTTTAACAACAATGGAGTCGATAATGTAAAAGGTGGCTAGTAGAGTTCAACAAATGTAATTGTAAATCACAAATTCGCTCATTATATAGTATTTTTTTGAAATAATGTAAGTAAGCATTAAAAATAATATAAATGAACATTTAAAATATTGTAAGTATGCATTAAAAATAATATAATAAGTATTAAGAATAATGTAAGTTGACATTAAAAGTATAAGGGAAATTCCACGTGGTAACCCTAAGGTTTTGGGTTTTTCACGTGGTAACCAAAACTTTAAAAAAATCCACGTGGTAACCCTGAAGTTTATGTAATTGTTCCACTGTGACCTTTTTGCACATAAAAACGTTAACAAATGTTAATTTCAAAGCTTTAAGACTGCTATACGCCTATTTATACAACTCACCATATTAAATGTTATCAGTTTCAACTTTTTGCCCTAAAATATAAACTCCAACTCTACTATCTTTCTTCCAAACCATATTTTCCCCCCAAATTCAAAGATGGTAAAGTTAGGGTTTATATTTTGGGGCGAAACGGTTGGAACTGATGGCATTTGAAATGGTGAGTCACATAAATAGGTGTACAATAGCCTTAAAGCTTCGAAATTAAAGTTTGCTAATGCTATGCTAAAGTTTTATGTGCAAAAAGGTCACGGTGGAACAATTTGATAAACCTCAGAGTTACCGCGTGGATTTTTTAAAAGTTTTGGTTACCACATCAAAAATCCAAAACCTCAGAGTTACCACGTGGAATTTTACAAAGTATAATAAGTAGGAATTAAGTTTTAATAGGCCGGGCCGAAGACTTCTAAATTAGCCAAATGACTCCTTTGGCATCCTGACCCAGGGGGTGTACAATTCTATATCCTTCAAGGTTCAAACAATCTGAGTTATGCAGATAGTAAGACCAACTTTTATAGCGTCAGTTCGAAAACCTTCGAATTGTCCATTTGCTCGAACTTCATTAATGGCAACTCTTGAAGAAACTACTCCTACTCCTAAAGTTCACGAACACTACGCTCACAACGATCCTTGTAAGGATTTGCGATGGACTTCCAGGTTTCTTTCTTCCTCTCATTCCTCATTTTACATTCACATATTGTTACTTTTACTGTTTATATCTCTTCATATTGTCTTCCTAAATCCGATTCTAATTTAGGTTTCATTCAGTTTTTGTTGATCTTTCTGGGTATCGTTAAATTTGGTTTCTCCAACATTGTAGGGAAAGCTACCAGTTTATGTATAATAAGCCTTGGAAAGCGGTTAACGATTTCTATTATGATTTGGTAAATGGGTGCTCTACTTTGGCAGAGCTATTTAGTCTCAAGGTTGGTATTTTTTGGTTTAATTTACTTTGTTGGTAATCTTGAACAAAGCCGTCGATTAGCAAGGGCAAAGGGGCTACCGCCCGGGGCCCCAAATTTGGGCGCAAAAAACTAATTTTTATGTATATAAGTAATATTAATTTGAATTAAATTTATATATAATTTACATTTTAGCTGAGTTTCTTGGTGCTTTTTTGTATAAACTAGTTTAAATATTAACAATAAAAAAAAAAGTGCCTTATATTAGTCGTTTGCAAGGGGCCTTTTTATCTTTTGCTCTAAGGCCTAAAAATAAACGGGACGACCCTGATCTTGAATGAATTTGAATCGATTATTGGTTGTGCCTTTTTGTTGGTTTGTTGGTAAACTTTAGTAGGAGAGTAAAAGTATTAATTTCTTAAACTTCGTAACTCAGGAACTGAAACTGAAATTTGAGATGATATAAACTTATTTAAATATATATTGAAGTAGTAAAATCTGTGACATTTGTCTTTATATAGAGACACTTCATGGAAAAGGAAGCATTTTTGGTGCAGACTTATGATGCCCTAAATAATTTTCTTATTATGTCTCAGTTAACATAGTGGTTGTAGATGTCTTGTACTCTATTTTGATGATGAGGCTTTTAGGCACTGGTGGTTCTTTAGTCTTCTAGCTATATTGTGTATTCATGCTTATTCCGAGTGTCTTGAAAAATGTTTAGGATGAGGAGGACACTTTGTGTTCTGGTATCTTTGCTGTTGAAAACTGTCTCCCTGAAGATAAATCTGGAAGATGGGAAAGAGTGACATTCAAAATAGTAGTCTCCTATCACGGGGAGTACTTTGATGGTTGGCAGAAGCAACCTGGATTGAATACTGTTCAAGGGTATGTTTTATGATGCTTTGTCTTGAGAACAATATGTTTTTGTTTGAGTGCAATATAAAAAGTGATACATGTTGTGTTAGATAGGATTTTCTTCGTCGCAAATTAGTGTTAGTAGGCTAAGCAAAGTATAATTTTTAGCCAACTCATATGTTGGGATTAAAGCTTTGAAATTATTGTCATTGTAAACTACTTAGTTGTAGTTTTGGAGCTTCTAGTGCTTTTAAAGTATTCGATATTAAGGATTTGACATTATTTTTTTTGTTGTAGTACTTTCTAAGTACATATCATAGTGTAGAAACAAGGTCACATCGTGTTGTAGCAACCAAGTCGTAAGGTTTTTAAAACAAAATTCGTATTACTTGCATCATTGAGATGTAAAAGAAATTGCGTTTGGACCATTTCAAGGTTATTTATGGTTTTGACCAATATTTTGTTCAACCACACTAACCATTGCTCAATGTTTGGTCTAAGTAATAAACCAAAGCTCGATAATTTTTGGTTTAGGATTCATGTTATCCCTAAACCCATTTTGAGTTTTTCTATTTGAGTTTAGGATTCACATTTGTTGAGGAGAAAATGAAAGAGAATCATTTAAGTTGACTTAGACAATGATGAGGTATTGGTTAACCGTTGAAGAAGATAGAAAATTAGAACTTCGGGGATTTAAAAATAGGGCCAAAAGATTAAACATAATAGTAGGATTGTAAAAAGATATGAAGTATTTAGATTTACTAGTAGAGATTGCAGGAAATCAAAATGGTTTGAGAAGAATTCATGTGGACGACCATCGATAAGTTCATGTAATCCACCTCAATCTTTTGAAATTCAGTTTTTGTCATTGATAGTTGTAATAATCTAAGATGTTTTATTGCCTTTATAAGTTGGTATGTGTGTGTGGAGGTGGCCGTTGGAAGGAGGGGGCAAAAGAAAAAAAGAAGGGACATCATGTATAAGTGGATCTGACTTTTTTTGTAGTCTTAAAGAGTTGGCTAATGCCTTGTTTGTATTATTTAAATTGGGGTTGAGAGTTGAGTCCCATGCTATGAAGGAACATCAAGTTTGGTTTTGAACTTCTTTTGAAAAAGCATGACTAGGGCACGCGTAAGTACCTGGTGCATTGAACTCCCATGGAAAAATGCTTTTTGGGACTCCAAATGAAGTACGATCCAAGAGGCGTAGTCTAGTGCCTTGACTTATGGCGCAAATTTTATTTTGACAATATAAAAAAACTAAAAAATAATGTGTTTTTGGCTGCACATTTTTCCAAAGGCGCTCATAGGCGTGCTTTGCATTCTCTTAAAATATGGTTTTTGATACATGATCATTTTATTTTGTAATTTTTGTCACCATGTTTGGATTTGTTACATATTTTCTCTCCTTCAATTTAATGTTGTATGCATGTGGTTCTTTTTGCTTGCTATATAAGGATCATTTATAATACGAGGGTGTTTGGCAAATAGCTGATAGTTGGTAGCTGATAGCTGATTATAGTGGCTGATTTGACCAACTGATTTTATTAACTGGTTTGACCAGCTGATTTTGAACCCGCTGCTATAAGCAGCTTGTTCAAAAACAGCTTATTCGTATCAATAAGCTGTTTTAACCAGCTAATTCACCAAACACTATCTTTAGCTGGTTTGACCACCTAACCCCCTATTTATATCCAAATAAGCTAAAATTGCTCAATAAGCTAATTTGCCAAACACCCCCTACATCTTTTACAGGAATGGAATATTGGAATTCCATGAATGCTGCTTCTGTCAGATATTTCCATTCATTAGCTTTGTAGCTGATGTTTCATTATTTCTTCTATGGCATGGCTTTGTTAATTGCTGTTTACATAACTTTTCACAAGAACACTTGTGCACTTCCTTTTTCTTTCTGCATTTAGCTTCATACAAGTTGTTAATTAGACTTGATGGCCATAGGTAGCTATCCGATCATCTCTATGGATTTTGAGATTGAATAATTGGCTGTCCGTATTTATCACAAATTGCAATATCTTTGTCAAATTTACTACCTTCTTACAGATTGGTGGAGAGGTCCATTGGGATATTTGTTGATGAAAGAAAAGCTCAACAGCGGAAAGCTAAGGGTTTACCTGTTGAAGGGATGGCGGTTGTTGCTGGTCGTACAGACAAAGGGGTTACAGCACTTAACCAAGTTTGTTCATTTTGTAAGTGAAATTTTGACATCTTATTTAATAAGCTGTGCTATTTGATTTTGATAGGAATACCATTTTTAAGTGATGTGCTGCTGCTTCCTTGAAAAAGGATTATGCTTCCTTGAGAAAAAAAAGTGTAGTTAGCCAAATTGATCATGTATACAGTGTGTACTGGTTTTGGGACAGTTTTAGGCCTAAGTAAACTTCGATCATGTTCTCTATGTGAACATTTGCGTGCTCTGCATTAATAGATGCATACGGTTTACGGGTCAAAAGAAAGTCGGTTGTAGGTTCAAAGTTGGAATTCTCGAAATTGGTTTAGGTTAAGACTCCGTTGAAAACAATTGTACAAGGCCAAAGCAAAATACAATCTCTACTAAAACTTGACACTTGAAACTCACCTTTTGAGAAAGTTTTTGTAGGATAATCTCAGACGCCAAAGGTTTGGTTTCCCTAGATTCACGTTTTAGATAGGTTTAGGTGACTAAATAAGGCTTTTGTCGAGTATAATTTTGGGTGCGATTTCGAGGTTTTTGTTTGAGGTTTAAAGACGTGTATAGGTGTTTAAGACTTAAATAGAATTTACCAAAGCTCTTACACCAAGCTGATGCATACAGTCTACGGTTCAACAAAAATTTTATTAGGAGATCAAAGTTGGAATTTTCGAAATCGGGTTAGGTTGAGACTGCATTGACAACAACTCTATAAGACCGATGCTAAACACGATCCTACTGAAACTTGACTCTTGAAAACTTACCTTTTTAGAAGGATTGAAGTTTACCCAAAACGGTATAAGACGCTAGGGTTTCGGTAGCCCTAGACTCACAACGTGTTGGGGTTTAGGAAAAGCATATATGAGATAAACAAGTGAAACAAACAAGTTCCACTCAAAACAAGCATAAAGGCTTACAAGTACAATGACTCTAAGGAAAACCTTTCATAATTTGTATTAAAAGACTTACCTATAACCTTTATTTGTACTAAATGACTCACACAGACATCCTAATATATAATGTAGCTTTACTTTACCTACTCATGAAGGAAAATTAAAAAAACACACACAAATAAAGTGTATACAAAACCGTATAAAAGCCCTTAACTGGCGTGATTTAAGAGATATATTGCTCAGATCATATCACCCTCTTCTGTATGCCAATGACCTTGATTTTTTTCCTTAAAATTTCGTTTTAAGTCCCCAACGATGGGTAAAAAGATCATGCAAATTTCAGCTCATTAGGTGGGGCAAATATGCTGAATACTCGGACAAGGTCCTGCTGGTAGTGTTGGAAACAGACCTATTGTCTTCTGCCCATAACTTGGCTCCAATCAATTTCTGTCTTCAAAGTAAGGTTTTCCCATTATTGGACCATGTTCCTTTGATGATGGGAAACCTTTGTTAGGTCTCGAAAAGGTGCTAAAGGGGCTGAACTAGAAGCTAAGTCCAGGCATCACCAAACCTTGTTGTGGTGTGTTCTAGTGAACGCCAAAAGAAGTTTCATATGTAATTCTTCGTTTAGCCTTATTGGACCCTTTATATTAATGTCTGGGCTTGGGTGGAGGGTACCTCACATCTGGGTAATGTCCCAACTGGCAGAAAACATCAAATACACAAACGATGCCAGGAGTGTGGTGTGCTGTAACGTATTGGGACTGCTGCTGTACCAGCTGTTTCCTTGAAACAAGTGATGTTCCAAATAGTAGTATTTTCTCAAGGTAAGCTAGTATCTTTGGTTCTTTAATAGGTATCTTGAGGTTTATTTCGAAGCTTTGCTTAAATACAACAACTAGCTAGATTGAGCAAGTTCATTGTGAGTTGCTCGCATCTGTCCCATCATGGCTTCTTGAGTCCAATATGTTTGGCTGATAATGTGGTGGTGTTGCTGCTTACTTGATGCTGAGTAAGGAGCTTGGTTTTGACTTGAATTTACTTGCCAATTGCTCATACACAATTACAAACCTACTCCAATGTACTCCGATAACATCGAGTTTGCTTGTAGCTTGGCTTGAGCTTTTAATGGATTTGCTGCGTCATGCTTGTACATATAAGCTTATACGACCTAATTACATAATCATGGTACCTACAACATATTACATTATTACACACTCTAAAAGACCAAAAACTAACAATCAACAACCCCGTACAAAATCCTAAAACTACTAACATAACTAAATACGCTTTAATACTTATGTTTTGAAGTTACGAGCATACATCCACTAAAATTGAATTTGAATTTCAAATTTAATCTTAACCAAATAGAAGTGAAAAAAAGTTGACCTTCGGTTTTGACTTGGTTATGCCGATGCTACTACATCAGTAACCGTTGATTGTAAAAAAAATGGGCAAACAAGTAATTAATCCTTCACTTGTCATGCAAATGACATAGCACAAGCTAAGGATTGATTACGGTAACATGAAGCATTACAACAATGCAAGGGTATGGCTTCTCTGCCAGCTGGCTGGAGGAGGTCACTATTATGCAACTTTTCTCCTAAATTCGAAATGTAAAACCAGCAGAAAGGCTGCAGCCAAGAGATAAATGAGTGGCAAATAGGTCACAATAGTACGCTTCTATTGTCCGCTTGATAATAAGTGTTTGCAGTGTGACTATTTTGGGCTAGGAATGTGCTCAATTTTCTTCTAGTCTTAATATCTAGTCCTTTAACTCTTTCAACGAATGCAAGATGACCACTTTTATAAAAGTTTTCTTTTTCTTTTCCATTTTATAGATTCATTTTGAATATCTTTCTCGATTTATTTTTTAACTATTTCCAGACAGTTCTTTTCTGAGTGGGTATTGTCTCCTAACATTCTTACAAAACAAAGCTACATTCCCTTAAGAATTTTTCAGTTCTTTCACGAAAGTACTGTTAAATGCCTAGACGGTCACATTTTCAAGTGTTACCACCTAATGCTGTTTTTGTGTCTGCATTCGGTAAATGTCCATAATTCAAGACCTAAAGTTTAATATGTTTAAAACTCTTGACATAGATTGTTGGCTTCGTGATTCCTTTTTCCTGCTTCCATGCTCTATCACCATCATGGAATAAAAACTCCCCCGTTACGTTACGTAACGCCCGTTATATAACCTGTTTGAAAGTTGCCGCGGCGTTAAATCTCGTTTTATAACGGTTCACGAAATTTCACGGTCAAAACGCCGCGTTGACCGTTATATAACGTGTAACACCCGTTATTTTACCGTTATAACGATATTTCACCGTCACAACGTTATTTGTCTTCCCGTTAAAATTTTATTAATACCCATTATTTTAATTACTACAATTACTTAATTTATAGTAGTTCAACAACAAAAATAATTTAACTAATAACTAATAAGTTAATCAACTATACATTAAAAGAATCAAATATTGCAATTATAATAGCTAGTTGCATATTATTGCATAATAATAGTAGTCCAACAACAAAAATGCAAATATAAGTTCAAAACCCTTTATATGATTTTTTTTCCAAAAATCTCACCGCATCGGCCGCGATTCGCGTTATTTCTCCGTTATAGCCGTTTTTCGCGACACCGCGACTGTTTCCGCAAACGGATCTGCTAACGCGATTTTTTTCCATGATCACCATAACTTGTCTCATTTATGTTGCCCAATATTGCCTCATATTGAGAGTGAAAGCATAGTGATTAATGTTAAAACAAGGATACATGATATCATATCTGCCGAATCGTGAGGGTTTTCAAATCTACCAAACAGATAAGATCCTCATCGTGAAGGTTTAATAAAAATGTGTTTAAGGTCAGCTCAAGGGACATTTCACGGTCTATGCTAGGCTTTATGTGAATGGCACATCATCCGAAATTATGTCATAGTTTATTTGTATTGCATATATTTAGCTACATGTTAGAACATATAGAGTAGAGTAACTAATTAGCATTGCATTTTAGAGCATTGAAAAAAATGCTTATTATTCTTGGCTGTGTTCAGATACTTGGCGGAAGGATGTCAGAAATGAGGAAATTGAAAATGCCATTAATATGGTTGCTCCTGGAAAACTTCGAGTTGTATCCGTGTCTCAGGTAGTATCTGTGAAGAATTTTCTCAAAATTTTTTTCTGGTTTGAGATAATTAAGTTGATTATGTTCTGTGCATGAATGTGAATTGTTCAGTTTATTGTTAAAAGGTATCACGTGCTTTTCATCCAAATTTTTGTGCCAAATGGAGGAGATATCTCTACATATTTCCATTGGAGGGAGGAGACTGCAGGGAATTGAGACCTAAAAAAGAGACAAACATTATCTGCACTGAAAATGGTCAGAACTTGGGTAGAAATGAAACAGATGAAGATAACACAGAGGAGGAATCAAAAGACCCTCATGATGATGAACTGGATTTGGTAAATAAACCAACGAGCTTCTCTGTCAAAAGAGTTGATCAACTTTTACGACAGTTGGAAGGGAAGTTACTTTCATATAAAATGTTTGCCCGAGACACCAAAGCTGCAAGAAACACGTAAGTTTAGAACTCATCCCCCCTCCCAAATGTATATTTTTGCTAGCTAGTGAAGCTCTGATTCATGCAATATCAATCAATCAAAACCTGGATATGAATGGCACTAAGAACTGCAATTCAATATTTCAGCGGTCCTCCGACAGAGTGTTTTGTCTTTCATGCTCGAGCAGCTGAAGCCAGAATACCATGCTCTAACAAGGTTACAACTTTCCTTCTAATCTATGTTTTATTTACAAATGGGAAGGATTATTCCTTCATTTGCATATTCAGACGTTATCATACAAAGATGCTCTATTCATTTAATTGCCTGCCTATTTTGGTAAAACACGTGTAAAAATTTACACCTCTTATAGGATATATTTTCTTCATAAAAATACTTCTCTTTTGCCTGCTGTAGCATAACACATTTTTCAGTTTCATCATCATCAATTCATCATCATACCAAATTTTTTAGTGTACAAACTTTTTAAACTGACAAATTACAAATCCTTGATGCATGAGTGTTTGATACATAATTCAAAAGTCTGATTTTGGTTACGATTGCAAAGCGGCTTTTGCGGACAATGCAGATAGTTTCATAGTGATCTTGGCCTATATTTCGATCTCGTTAAGCTCAAAAACCTTTACAATAGGCCGTGATACAGTGATGCGAACAATATTTTGCACATTGGATTGAGTTTGCTACTTTGAATTTTTAAATTTGGTGCCAGAGTCCAGACATACCAACTAAGAATTAGAAAATAATTAAGAAAATTGAAAGAGACACAACAACAAAATTGAGTGCTTCGATCATAAAAGATTGGGCTCCGCTACATGAACCAATATATCAATGCCAATGGTTGTCCACATTGATTCTTCTTCTCCATTCATTTCAATTTTCTATCATCTCAATTTGTGAGTCTAGATTTTTTATATCTTTTTGCACTCCTGTGACCTGTCCTCTAACTCATCTTCGGTTTTCCTCGCCCTCCTTTTAAGTCTTCGGAGCTCCAACTTTCTATCTTCCTTATCGGTTTGCTAATACCCCATCTTTGCAGATGTTCAAACATTTTAAACGATTCTCTTTCATCTTTTACTAAATATTTGTAACTCCTAACCTTTTCTTATATCTTTGTTTTGAATTCTATCCCTCAAGGTGTGTCTACTCATCCATCAAAGCATTTGTATTTTTGCTACTCCCATCTTTCTACTATGATCCTTTTTAAAAAGCCTAACATTCTGATTCACATAGTAGTGTCAGTCTAGTGGTCATTCGATTAAACTTTCCCTTTAAACTTAAGGGCACACCTCGATCACATAAGATTCTAGTAGTCGTTCTATATTTTTGCCACCCATAATTAATTCTATGGGTCACATTTTGTTGGATGTCCCCACTACTTTGAAAAATAGATCTAAGGTATTTGAAGCATTGATCGGATCTCTAGCATGAGGTGCAAGGGGGCCAACACCTTGGAGACGTTACTTCCTAATTGTTGATCACTTTACCCAATTCCACCAAGATACAAAGGTATAGTGGCAAGATGGGATCGAATCCACTGGGAGGAGATCTTGTTGTTAGACTAGAACTAGAGGCAAAGGAGGGGGGGGGGGGTTGATTTTGTTTGGGTTGGTCTCCTCTATCAAGAAGATTGTTACCGTATTGAATTATAACAATTAAGATGAAGCTAGGACAAGGGGAATTCACTCATCGTCATGTAAAGGGTCACACAAACAACAAAACATGGTGATTAAAGTGAGCATAGAAATGAATGAAGCTAGCTCTAATGTATCACCTCGACTTCTTGGCTTTGGTGATCTAGACAAGTAAAACTAGATAGGAGTGTGGGCTTCTTGGCCTTGAACTCAACTAATCCACATGTCTGATGTTAAAACCTAGCTCACAAATGCGCAACTAACAAAATGTATATGCAAAGCTACTAAAAACATCATCAAATACACTCCTTCTTGGGCTAGTAAGTGACTAATGATGGTTTCAAGCTTCTTGGCTTATCAACCATCGACATGATAATAATAACTAAGCACATCATCAAGTAAAATTACAAATTCAACCAAGTTTAGTGAAGTGTGGAGCCAATGGCGGATCCAGGATAAAAAATCAAGGGTAGCACCGTTATGCAGAATATTGATGATAACTGAAAAATATACACATTAAATTTATTAATTTTGCAAAATAAAATAACTTTTTTAAATAATAAATATTATATAGGCATGGAAAACGCCATTCACTAATTTAACTAAATGAAGCTAGGAGAAATCATAATTTAATTTAATTATGAACTTAATTTGACAAAATATTTATTTTTTTTTAATGATTTCCATTGAGTTTTAAAGAAATCATAGCTAAAAAATGTGGTAAAAAACTTGTCATCAATCGGAAAACTGACTCAAAAGCTTAACAGAGCATAAGCTGATCAAATTTATGTCCTGTTTTTTTTGCCATTAATTAACTTATAACCATTTTTTATATATTTTTTTCAAGGAAACTTATGACCCTTTATTAATCAAGTCGAATATAAACACAAACAAACTCATATCAAGAGAAAATAAGACCATTAAAAAAATTGTGAGACACAATACCGTGAGCGATCATCAATATTTATTTTATGTAATATACCCACATCATATTATAAGAACATATCGTATAAATATTAAATGAATTAAATAAAATATATTAAAAAAACAACTCTTTATTTCCAAACGTTTTGTCCCAAAATTAGAAAAAAATTATTTTATTTTATGAAGAGAATAACATATACTAAATGAGGGTCCTTGATTGGAAAAATTACAAATAGAAATTAATGTTGACTATACAACTAAACTATACTAAGATAAAAATACGAAAAATAGAAATTACCCAAAATAAACATGTTTCAGAATATTAGTGACTAAATAAAATCAATTCATGATTTGTAAAGCTCTAGAAAAGTATTCTACTGCGTTCTATTTATTGCAATATATGGAATATTTGATAGATCATGATAACTAATTAAAACTTGCAACTCAAAATAAAATTAGCATTTTGAACAAGGATAAGTGTCTTTCTTCAACCTATGGTTTTCTAAAAACATCAACAATGGAAGCAAGACATCAATGGCAGCCAAAAGTGAAAAAAAATTCCCCACTTTTGATGGATAACCTGTGCTACCCTAGGTAACATAATAGATCCGCCAATGTGTGGAGCACTTGCACTCCTTCTTGGGATAGCTCATGAGCCAAACCTCATTAAACTAGCAAACATTCAAGCTCTATAATACAAAATCAAGCACATACACCCCATTACATGTTGATGAGCTACTTTACCCAATACCCTAGAAGTTAACTACCCACAAATCATGGATATAAGCATGAAATTGGACATGTAACATAAATTAAGTATAATGAAGAACTATGGAGTAAGGAATATCACTTTGGTTTTCGGTTTGGTTTAACGTGTTACAATAACATTGATACAGATTCAAA
Source organism: Amaranthus cruentus (assembly GCA_019425755.1). NCBI lineage: Eukaryota > Viridiplantae > Streptophyta > Magnoliopsida > Caryophyllales > Amaranthaceae > Amaranthus > Amaranthus cruentus. Next base: position 10,701,325 of record CM033461.1, read on the forward strand.
TTATAAAGTTAAAAGACTAGAGTTTGGGGAATTAACTCCTTGATTTACTAAAAGACTGGTTGAAAATATGTTTTTAATCAAGTTCTATGATGAGAGAAGTCTTTCCATATTAATTCCACTACTTCTGGTATAGGAACTATATAGTTATTAATATTGTTAAGGAGATTCGGCTTCTGGACATAAAATTCGATCATACTACTTTCTATTATATGCTCATGACTTACAATTTATATTGAACAAGAAGAAATCATACAAGATAGACATGGTTCATTATCCTAAGGATTGACTAGGTCTCAAAGGAATCCTAATAAAGTTAGCTTCTGGGCTACTCATTACTACCATGAATTCATACATCACAAGTATTCAATACATTCACTCAATGTAAATTGTCCATGGATGGAGATCGAAATGAAGTAGACATAAGCTACTTCAATGGAGAATCGATTCATTGCCATGGAACTATATTCATGTATGTACATATTTATATTCAGCTCATTCACCCCATAAGCAAATAAATTTGTTATCTACATTCCCAAACTCTAGAAAGTAAACTACTCACTCATGTTTATGGAACAACACACATTCAATATCAAAACACACATGATTCTTACAATGAATCAAAAGTGGTACATTTTCTTACTAAACTTGTTCACTGTTTTGAATTTGAACGAGAATATTCGTTGTCATTTGCAACAATTTTCTTTTCTCCTTTCTGAAGAGGTGAATGGTATATGTCTCTTCAATGATTTCTTATATTTGCAATCTTCTTGACAGGATCATGTAGATGGTGCGAAAGTTATGTGTATCGAGCTTGTTGCCAATCGTTTCTTAAGAAGGGTAAAAACTTTTAGAACTATGTTCTGCACTACATCATTGAACATTACTTCGAGAATGCATACAAATTTTCTTGAATGTTTTATGCTGTTGCCTGTTTGTAAACCATTTGGTGCTCGTTTAGGAGAAATTACAAGCCAGCTGCCTAGAGTTTGAGATCCTATAAATTGGAAACTAGGACCATTATGTTTATACATGGCTTATCTTTTATATGATAACTAGGTGAATATACTAGCAAACTTTTTTGTATCAATTTAACGCGGAAAGTCATCGAGTTGTCAAGCTTCGAGTGTAATCTTCATCCTGACCTATAGAAATGGAGCTAATCCACTATTTCATGTTGCATAGTGCACTCCAAATAATTGTCAATTTGTAAACATCATTGGCTTTCTACTGATGAATGTGCATCTGTTATTACAAAATTGAATCTTCACTCGATCGTATGCGATGCAATTTTAGTGTCCAATTCTATTATTTTATTTGTTTGTTCATTTTCCCTCTTTTTCGAAAAACAAAACATCCATTTTCTTCACTATCAACAACAATGTCAAAACTTTAATCCAAAAGATTGGGTTCGGTAATATGAACCTATATATCAGTTTCAGTGGTCCGTGGTCGTTCACGTGAACTCTTCGTATCCTTTCATTTTGATTTTCTGTCATCTCAACCTGTAAGTCCAAATCCTTTATATCTTTCTCTACTCTTTCCCTCCAGATCATCATAGGTCTTCTTCACCCTTTTTTAGTCCCTCTAGTCCCTACTTTCGTGCATTTTCATCACAATGTGATCATCTGTGGAATCATGCTTGCTGATCTTGTTTCTTGATGGGGTCTGCAGATGGTTCGTGTTCTTGTTGCCACAGTAGTGAGGGAAGCCGCTGCAGGTTCAGAAGAGGATGTTTTACTGAAACTAATGGAAGCCACTTGTAGACGGGCTACAGCCCCGCCTGCACCGCCGGATGGTCTCTGCCTAGTTGATGTTGGATATTCTGATTTTGACCCTAAAAAATGTTTCATTCATTGAATAAATTCTTGGTGTATTACTGTATTGATATCGTGTAGAATCCCTTTTGGCGCTCATACACATGATTACTGTAACAACTATAACTGAATATGATTATTGAGAAAAATCAATTTTTTATCTAACTTGTCTTCTTTGGATGGTTTAAGAATTCATAAAGCTAATAAAGAATTAGATTGTCTCGGTTGCAGCAAGTATTGTCTTCATCAAGTAAGGTTATGTAATTGCTTCTCGCCTAACCCTTCCCTTTCCTCGGTTTATCCTATCCTATAATAAGAATAATAAAAAAAAAGATACTAGTGTAGAAGCTTAACACTTTTTAGAATTGCACTTTCCAAATATCACAAAATCCAACTTATCCACCACGTTATCCTTAAATACCTCGTATATCTTATTGTTGCTCTTTGGTGTTAACTGTGCTTTTGTGGTTTTTTTTTGCATTTGTTTGTTTATTGTTATTCACCAAACATTCCAATCCATTCACAACAATATGCACAAAACTTTCTATAAACAATTCAAATGTCTACTTCAACTATTTTAAATGCCCACTTAAAAACACTTACTTTAGTATGTAAAAGTACTTGCTATGGTATACATAATCACTTACTTTGATGTATGAAAATACCTACCATAACTATTAAAAATGCATACTTTAATTGCTTAAAATTACCTACTATAACTAGGTTAAAATGTTCACTTCAACTATTTTATTAGGAAACAATATTTACTTCAATATGCAAAAACACTAACTATAACTATTTCGAATGACCAACATAACATGTTCAAATGCATAATATAGTATGCAAAAACACCTATTTTAACTAGTTTAATGCCTAATATAGCTAGTTATCTATTTCAAATGTCTACTATAAATAATTTAATGTCTACTTAAATTATTTAAAATGACTATTTTAGTATGTAAATATATATATATTTGGTATGTAAAAATATTATGCAAAATCATCTACTTTACTTTTTCAAATGCCTACTTTAACTGTTTAAAATACCTATTTTGTATGAAATATATCTAATTCAATATGCAGAAATACGTACTCTGGTATGTAAAAAACCTATTTTAATATACAAAAAAACGTACTATAAGTCTATAACTATCAAAAATGCCTTCAAATTCTATTTAAATTGTCTACTTTAGTATGTAAAACATAAACACCTACTTTAGTATGCAAAAACGTTAACTACTATATATAACTATAACTATTATAAGTTTGCTAAGGTAAAACCCTAATTGAATCATAACTTAATATTTTTTCATAATTTAATGGTGAAAGTTAAATTGAAGAAGGAGAGTAACCATAAATAGTTTTATACATAAGGATAAAAGCTGTGGATGATTTGATGAAAAAAGATAACAACCATGAATACTCGCTAATAATTCAATATTGATTTTCCTACAATAATCTCACCTGTTGATTAATCATGAATAATTCTAACTTTTAGGGTATATTTTTCTAGAGAAAATATAGATAACTCATTGAACTACTATAGTAGGTAATTCACCAAAAAACGTAAATTGAAAATTAATGTAGAATTAGAGAAAAATTTCAAAAATTTTGAATGATAAAAAAAATTAAATTTTAAAATATTTTTTTAACATTTTATTTTAATTTTTTTTTAAGAAAAATAAAAGTTGTTATAGCAGATTAACAGATTACCTAAGTTTACTCTGGACAAATACCCCTAAAAATAAAAATTATTCATAGTTAATCAAAATATATGAAATTATTGTAGGAAAATATTAAAAAGTAGAATATTCTAAGTAACGTTTTCTTAAAAATAAGGAAAAGAATTTGTAGAAGTAAAAATTAGTCCAAGATGGAAAAGGGAGTACATATAAAAGTCTAAAACAATTGTACCGTTGTCTAATTAAGGTTCTTTGCTCAATCTCTAATGGCTTCCCGATTTCCCCGCTTTTTCTTCCAAAAATCAGTAATCAACTTTCTGTTCTCCATTCCCCCCTTTTTCTCTCATTTTTACCCATCACCATCATCCGTTGATGTTGTTATTTCCTCTACAAACATATCTTGTCTGGCATTCTATTTTGGCAATTTCAATTCAAACATTCAGTTAATTAGGACAAAAAAAACTCCCCAAAAATCTCAAATTTCCACCGGGCGACTTGCCGGAGCTCCGGTAAATTTTTTCCGGGGGTTTACCGAAAATTTTCATATTACCCAGATCAAACCTGCCCTTGTTCTATTATATCATCACTGTTTGAGGGGAATTTTTTGGGATTTTCTTCAATGAGAAACAAGTAACAAAAAAAATTGTTATTGGGGTTGGCTTTTTTCTCTTGGATTTGTATTTTAGCACAAATTGGGGGTGCTTTTGATTTTAATTTTGATTTTTCTGTAAAAAGGAAGAATTTGTTGTTAAAATACATGTCAAAAATTGATGGGAAAATGAAGCATCAACAGAAGAAAAGTGGTGGGTTAAAATTAATGGGGATGTGTTTTAGTTCTCAAGAATCTCAACAACAATCTTTGCCAGAATCACATTTGCATTACCAACAATATAATCAGTTGCCCCACCATTACAATCGCCATCACCAACAACAGCATCAAGTTCCTCGTCATCACAGAGGTATCAAATCATTAAAATTTCTTATTTTTTTAGTTTTTTTTGTTGAAGATTGTATAATTTGTTGGGGTTTTTATTTTGAAAAGTTGTTTGATATTATGCTTTGAATTTGATAGTTGATACTCCATTTCCAGAATTAAGTTTAATTTATGAGGTTTCTGTAATTTTTCTAGGATGGTTATGGCAATATATTTTATAGAAGTATAATGTTGATCAGTTTTGATGTTGGATTATGAATACATTTTAGTTATGTTGTTATTCTGGGTTGATATAGTTTTATGTGTAGATTGGACCTTTGCTAAAGTATTGTCTGCATTACTTCCCATTGTGGCTCTTTACAAAAAGGAAATGACAATTGTGGAATATGTATTGCTATATGGACTAGTATGAACTTCATCCAAAGACATTTTTTTTAGATAGGCTAGAAAACTTCTATAGAATATGAGAACCGTACAGGAAAGGCCTCAATCACTAGGTTAACTCATGATTCTCCCTCCTATGGCAATATTAATTATGTGTGGTTATTGTTATCCAACCATGTAAATGCGATAGTGTCTTAGAAATAGTTTCGTTTGTGAGATTGTGCTTAAATGAGAGAAAGATTGTTGTTAGTTATTTAATTTGAGTGTTTTGGAAATATGGAGGGAGAGTTGATGGGAGGAGTCGGAGTGAAGTCATCATTTTCGTTTTTCGAATATGCGCTATTATTACTGTTTATGGTATGTTGTATAAATATTCTTTATTTTTGTTGGTGATGGTTGTACAGTTGGAGGTGCTAATCGAGGTGGTCGAATGTCCCCAGTCCTAAGTCATAGTACAACTGCTACAAATAAAGAGGCGTGTAAAGGAAAGAAGGTCGGTAATAAGATCTCAAACTTTTTGTTTACCCCTAAAGATGTGAAAGAACTTCGCCAACATCCTGAATATAGTAATGTTGACATCTTTACGTTCGAAGAGATGAAATTGGCGACAAAACACTTCCGACCAGATCTTATACTTGGGGAAGGTGGATTTGGAATTGTTTATAAAGGAGTTATAGATGAGACCGTGAGACCAGGATACAAATCCATAGAGGTAGCAATTAAGCAGCTGAACCCACATGGTTTCCAAGGGGACAAAGAATGGCTGGTACTCTCTCCTTATTTCTTCCTTTTATGATTCTTTATAGTCACAATTATGTTCATAATGTTGCTAGAGCTCCATGCATGTACTCTTGGTGACATTCCACTTAAGCGCGGAGTACTAGTTGCTGGAAGCCTGGAACATGAGACGTAAACAAAACTGAACATTAGTATTTATCTAAGGTTGAATGTTATGGTAGTTTACTATTATTTGAGCTTGTTGAGTGCAAAACCAAATTTAAGTACGTACATATCAACAGCTTGCTTCACCTATCTTGGGTATTTGACAATAATGACTATCTTGAGGCCTTAACTGGGATATTGGAAGACCTTTATCTTAGTGTCTAGGGTCAAAGTTCTTGTACGAAAAAAAAAATTATACTCATACTTATGTTTAGTTTCTCCATAAACTTAATGTCTTGGGTTGTTAGACACCCAAGTGTATCCTTTGTTTTTCCTTATAACATGATCTGTATATTTTGACTTCAATGCTAATTAATGAAAATATAATTTCACGTGGCAGACTGAAGTTAGCTACTTAGGACAGCTTAGCCATCAAAACCTTGTAAAGTTGATCGGATACTGTTGTGAAGATGAGCATAGGCTACTGGTTTATGAATATATGGCATCTGGATGCCTGGAGAGACATCTATTTCGCAGTAAGTATCATTGAAATAGCACCAAATCAATATCTTGTTGCATATCTCTGTAGTTGTTTAAATATGGATGATGTTGGCGTGAATAAATTGTGTGCTGAACCTAATGATTTTCTATGTTAAATCTTGTATCCTTGTGTGTTGCAAATTGTTAGGATTCATAGAGCTTTTGATCTATATAACATGGATACAAAGTGTTGAAGTCTAAAATGTGCATGAATTGGATTTATGAATGCAGGCATTGTCTAAATTTGGATGCGGATACGGATACAACAATATCTATGTTTTATCATAAAATTTTAGTATATTTCAAACATTTTAAAAATAAATAATTTGCAGTTAAAATTTTAATCTTTTTAATATAGTGTTGTGTTACTTTGAAACTTGAAAGGAACAAAGTCTAAAGCAAGTGTCACGGCTCATTTTACAGTAAGATATAAGGTAACAATAATAATAACCACGTAGCCGTGTCCATCCGAGTCCGCATACGTCTCGTGCCTGTCCGAGTCTACATGTGCCATGTGTCTATGTCGTGTTGTGTTGACATTGGTACAACCACATGTTTTGTGTTCGGGTAACATAGCTTGTGGTCATGTACTTACACCTCTTTTAAGAATATTTATGATGCTTGAATTATTTGTTTTCAAAGTTAAAGGATCTCCTTTTTCCATGTTATAATCAGACATCTAGTAACATGGATGTTTTGTGAGTATGTTTCTTCCATTGTATTTGAAGTAAAATTGCAAAAAGCTTAGTAAAAAACAACTCTTTTAGACTTTTACTGTCTCCATTATCCCAAAATAAATCTCTTTTAGCATAGATAGTAAGAGTGCCAATGTGACTGGAACATCCTTTCCTTTCTTTATCCATCCGCCCAAACATAAACATCTGTTACTCTAGGCATGTCATGGAAAGGAATTATCTTATTCTTTTCTGAAGCAATAAAACAATAACATCTAATCTAAGGATTGTTAAATTTCGAGTATCAAACATATATGGAACTCTAATATGACATGACATCCAACATTTGATTTAAATTTAATACAAAAAAATATATGTGGTGAAATATATTGCATTGATAGTGTACTGACCACGTAACTATTATCATTGGTGTTGCAAGGAATGTCTACTACCCTCACGTGGTTGAGACGAATAAAAATTGCTCTTGATGCGGCAAAAGGGCTTGCTTTTCTTCATGGCTTGGAGCGGCAAATCATTTACCGTGACTTTAAGACGTCAAATATCTTGCTTGATTCGGTTTGTTATTCTTTACCTTTTTCTGATCCAATCCCACTTTTCATTGTCTTTAAGTATAGTTATGCTTTGTGATTCATATAATGAGACATTGCCAAAATCTTAGTAAAAGTAACGGAGAGAAGATAATGGAAAAGATTCTGATTGCTGTTCAAACACTTCTACTTGTGTTTTTACATAATTTTATGGAGCTATATTTGGAAACTAGATACATTTTCGTTTGCTCATGTTTTATGAAAAATTGTTGAATTCCATGGCTGACAATTTCAATTACCTATTGCAGAATTTCAATGCAAAACTTTCTGATTTTGGGCTTGCAAAGGAAGGACCTATGGGAGACCAAACCCACGTGTCTACGCGTGTTATGGGCACTTACGGATATGCAGCTCCAGAATATGTGATGACTGGTGAGGCTATTAACTTGCGCTTAGATTGCCAATAACATTTTACATTCCCGACTTTTAAGACATTCAGTATTAGGTAAAGTATTTAGGGACCGTTTTGAATTTCCAACTATATTTAATGAACTCGGGCTTGTTTTTTCGACTGAGAGAGGATGCAATGTTTCAAGCGCTTTATTTGAGATATTTTGATATGGTTTGTTGGTAGAGGTGTGGGATTAGGGCGTGTTGAGTGTAGCAACATAAGTAGTTGTTAGTAGTTTAATGACGTTGAAACACAAAAAAGATATCAATGTTTGGATTTAGTGATGCAGATAGTTGTTTTTAAAACGTTCCAGTTCGTTGGTTCTTATTTTGTTAAATCCTTTTTATCAATTTGGAAATGGTTGGGAGATGGCATTAGAAATGACTATCCTTATTATTGATACCCTTGACTTCTATAAAGGAGGGTGAGGCAGTGTATGTAAAGTTGCATATTTTCATTTCAGGACATTTAACAGCAAGAAGCGATGTCTATGGTTTTGGGGTTGTGCTGCTCGAGATGCTAATAGGAAGAAGAGCATTAGACAAGCGTAGACCAAGCCGAGAGCATAATCTGGTTGAATGGTGTCGCCCACTTTTGAACAATAACAAGAAACTACTTCAAATCTTAGATTTAAGAATTGACGGACAATACTCCGTCAAGACTATGATGAAGGTGGCCAACCTTGCACACCAATGCCTTAGCCAAAACCCAAAAGGAAGACCATTAATGAGTCAAGCTGTTGATATTCTCGAAGCTGTTTATCAAGAGGAGCAAATCCGGGAAACCCTCTATGAAGAAGCTTGTAAAGAGAACTCTAACTTTGACACCCTCGTAATGAAGAAAATCGAGGGCAAAGAAGTACAACAAGATGTTCCACGCGGAAGGAGAAGAGATGGAAGAAGTAGAAGCGAGCCTAGAAATGATATTTTCGGTGGGCATTCACCCGAACTCAGGATTCGAAATAGATCGTGTAGAGATCAGACATCAGAATGAATGAATGTGTGATTCTTCTCCTATTATGTGCCATTTTTTCTCCTATTATGCTCCGCTTTCGAGAACAAGTGTTGTAAATGTAATAGAGAATAAGTGAGGCTTTAACTTCCTGAGCTGTAGATTTGTGTGCCTCCTGTGTATGAGCTGGGAGTTCCCAATTTGGATGTGTACATTTAGATAATCATCAATGATGAGTCTTCTCATAATTTAATCTTTCATTTGTTATGAATATAAGTTTCTAACTTAATTCCTCATCATCATCATACCCCCCAATATCCCGCTCAGGGCAGGGTCTGGGTGAGGTAAGGTGACAAATAATCCATACACGTACTCATTTTAAGTGAGGACTAGAGGAAAGTGGTCTATTTTTATCCCAAGAGGAAACAGAGCCCTGCATAAGAGGAGATGAGTGGCGACTGACATTTGTTGTTCTCTTGAAGAATCTTTCTATATATCACAAATTTTGGACATAATTAACCTTATTTATTCTCATTTTAATATTTTAATAATGTTTGTGGTTCCCACATATTTTTTACTATCTTTATTTAAACATAGTTCTCATATTTTTTCCACTGACTTTATTTCAATATTATTTAAGGCTTATGGTCCTTAATTTTTGTCCATTAAATTTATTTTTTCTTAATTTTGACGAACATTTCTTGACGCATTAATAAAAGTGATGCTTATAACCTTATTTTTATATATCTTGGATAATTATGGGTAGGTGTTAGGTGAAAATCATTCCTTTTTCGTTGGAAAATAAAATGAAATTTTTTTATGGTTTGACGGAAAATAGTTTTTCCCTTAAAACTTTTTCGTTATTCGCAAATTCTTGTGAAATTCGTTATTAGGTTGATTGGTAACTAAATTTGATATGTGAAAACAGTCTAACCCCAAATTTGTTGCAATTTCATAGCCAGTTGTGCAACCATTCAAGTTTATGACTTTTAAATTTTTGATTTTATTATTTTGTTTTTAAATTTAATTTGTTTTTAAGGAGTACAATTGATTTGGTTTAAATTGAACTTAAAAAGTTTAAATCAAATTAATTTTGTTTGAATTGATTAGGATTGTGATCAAATTTTGTTTGGATATATATTAAAATTCAAAAAGCGAATTAAATTTGATTTAGTTTGGTTTTGTGAAAACCAAATTGCAAACCCATCTTTCACCCCTACACAGTACATTCAAAATTTTATTTTTTTTGGGAAAATCGGTTAGTATGTGATGAAACCAGAAAAGTCCTTTAAAAGAAAATCTGAGACAAAGATTAAAATTCTAAAAATAATCAAAAGGTGAAATTTTTAAGAGAACCGGCTTACAAGAGTCGTAAAGTTGAGGATTTAATATTTATTTTTTGGATTGCGAAGAATTAAGCGTATGATAATCATACGCAAGATTCCACAAAATATTTGTCAAACATAAGTAGATCGTTATAAAACATTACATATGATTTAATGATCTCTTAATTGTACATTTCCTATAAATTAATTACAAGCTTAGTTTTCTTGATGTTGACTCATTATGATTTTAGGATCTTATGAATGACTAAGCAAAGATACATAAAAATATTTGAAACTTTTTACTCTATCGGCCCCTCTTAAGTTGCACAATTTTTCATTTTAATTTGTTTAAATAATTTTGTATTCTTATCTTTTTGGTAATGATCTGACTCTCTTTCTTTTAATCAAATTCAGAAACTTATTAATCTTTTTCTATCTTAACTATTTATTTCTATTATCCACTTGTATTGCGTCTTATTCTCCAACTCAATCCCCTTTTCCTCTAAATTTTAACAAAAAAATATTTGGTATATTCTAAGAGGGGTATTGGAATTATTATCCTATATAAACCTCCTTCCATCTTTCATTAACATTCCACCAAAAACAAACACATAAATCAAACTTTCAAACAAGAAAATTAGCAAAGACATAAACAAATGGAATGGTTCTTAATTTTCTTGTTCCTAAGCTTTCTCCTTCTCATCTTAGTTTCACTTCAAACCCTTTTTTACAAACACAAACCCATTATTTCCTCCCCAAACCTTCCTCCCGGGAAGACTGGATGGCCTTTCCTAGGTGAAACCGTTGACTTTTTGTCAACGGGATGGAAAGGTCATCCAGACGAATTTGTCAACAACAGAATGGTCAAATACTCCCAAGAATGCTTCAAAACAAGCATTCTCGGAGAATCGGTCGTAATCATTTGTGGCCCTATGGGCAACAAATTCTTATTCTCAAACGAGAACAAGCTGGTCACCACGTGGTGGCCAGACTCCGTAAACAAAGTCTTCCCAACCTCCCTCCAAACTAACTCCAAAGAGGAATCTAAAAAAATGAGAAAACTCCTCCCACAATTTCTTAAAGCCGATTCTTTACAAAAATACATTAGTATAATGGATAGTATTGCCCAAAAACATTTCACAAATGAATGGGAAAATAAAAAGAATATAATTATTTTTCCATTAGCTAAAAAATACACATTTTGGGTAGCATGCCAACTTTTTCTTAGCATTAATGACCCAAATCATATAGCTCATTTTGCTAATCCATTTAATGTTATAGCATCTGGGATAATATCAATTCCAATTAATTTTCCAGGAACTCCATTTAATAAGGCAATTAAGGCAGCTAATTTTATAAGAAAAGAGCTTAAATTAATTATCCAACAAAGGAAAATTGATTTAAAGGAAAATAAAGCAAGAAATAATCAAGATATATTGTCTTATATGTTGAGTGTTAGAGATGAAAATGGGAATAATATGAATGAAATGGATATTGCTGATAAAATATTGGGGTTATTGATTGGTGGACATGATACTGCTAGTGTTGTTATTACTTTTATTGTCAAATATCTTGCTGAACTTCCTCACATATATGATTTAGTCTACCAAGGTAAGTATTTAAATTCTGTTCAACGAACCAATTCAACCAAAAGCTTATGTTGATGGTTGAGGGTCTAAAATATGTTATATACTCTAACATGTTCCCTCAAGTGAGAGCCCTTTGGGCTAGAATTGTGAATGCAGCATAGGTTCTCTTCATACCTTGTAGTTAATATTTCACTTTAAATGAGGGATAGTTGAGATTCAGACTAGTGACTTCTTATCATGTTGACTTCTGATACTAAATCAATAAACCAATTCAACCAATGGTTTAGGGCCCATAAAATGTTATACTTCACTCTAAAATTTCTATACTATGATTACAAATGCATTACAACTTTAAGTTTTTGGTGATTGGAACATCAATCCTCATTTTAAGTTACATTATTGGCGTTAGGTTGACTTGTATAGTATTATTTAGACATTTTAAATTTTAATCCGATTAGAAATTAACTTGAAATCCGACTCAAAGTTAAAGGGTCATAATTCGAAATTTTAAATCTGTAATACGAAAATGATCCAATTTGAAAATATCAGAATAAATGATTAGGTCAAACTCAAATCTAAACCCGAGCCCGTCGTTTTTAGCTTTTTATTTAATTTATCAAAATTTTCATTTCCACGATTATATTTTAGTTGAAACTCATTATATTTTTGTTTATAGTTATAGCCTTAAATTTGGTATATTATTGCGTTTTATATTATTTTTGAATAATAATATATAGAGCAAATGGAGATTGCAAAATCAAAAGCACCTGGAGAGTTGTTGACATGGGAGGATATTCAGAAGATGAAGTATTCATGGAATGTAGCTTGTGAAGTAATGAGGTTGAATCCCCCATTACAAGGTGCTTTTAGAGAAGCTATGACTGAATTCATATATGCTGGTTTTACCATTCCCAAAGGCTGGAAGGTACTCTTTCTCTTTTCATTTACCTTTTTAGGAAATTCATATTTATATATTTACTCTCAGCATATCCGGTGTGGAAGGGGAGGAGCGGAGCCATGGTGGTTCAGGGATGGAGCCTTGGGCTTGTGATGATTTAAATCACTCGCTATGCTGAAAGCAAATAGATAGCAAAAATAGATTATTAGATTATAATCTAAAGTTATGATTATCCGCATCGATCAGTGAAATCATATATATTATGTAAAAGGTTTAGAAAATTCCAAGTGGCACGATTTAAGAGTTTTTCCAAATAATACTCATTTATTGGTACAAAAAAATAGCATGTCATTTTATCTTGATCAATATTTCTACCATTAAGTATCTTTGACTAATAATTATTTATAGTTAACTTGAGTAAATTAGAGAACATAATATACAGCATAATATATTGTTGACACTTTTCATAATTATAGAGTAAATGTATACATATAACTGTCAAAATGGAGTGTTTCTACTGCATAATATATTAATATCTCTAACTTTTTTTTTTAAATATCATGTTTATAGATGTTGATGCTAAAAAAACTGTGCAATGCACGGGGTTTTACACTAGTATTTAATAATTTTCAACAATTTTCCTAATAATAATAATAATTTCTTGATTGAAAAACTAATTTGACTATAATATTATATGTTTGGTTGTTGGATACTTAGTTATATTGGAGCGCCTACTCAACACATCGCAATCCAAAATATTTCCAAGAGCCAGAGAAGTTTGATCCGACGAGATTTGAGGGGAGTGGGCCAGCACCATACACATATGTGCCATTTGGAGGAGGGCCAAGAATGTGCCCCGGTAAAGAGTATGCACGATTAGAGATATTAACATTTATGCACAATATTGTGAAGAGATATAGATGGGAGAAATTGGTTGCAAATGAAAAAGTAGTAGTTGATCCATTTCCTATGCCAGCAAAAGGCCTTCCTATCCGCCTTATTCCGCATAAACTACATGAATAGATTAAGTTATGTTGGGGAGGGAGGGTTGCAATAGAATCTACTTTTTGTGCATCAACTTTTATCTTTTTGTGCTTACTTTTTCTTTTTATTACATAATATTTATATGCAATGTATTTGGTGAATTAATATATTAATATAATATTATGAATTCTTGATATGCCAAAGAAATGAGAGTACCGATTATAGGGAAATTATCAATGATACCCCTATGTTATAGAACTTTATCGATGTTACCCTTGTATTTTTTTAATTCCAATAATACCCCTACCTTTTTGAGCTAATTACAAATGTGACAATGTTCACCTTTTTTCCGTTAAGTTGACATTAAATGTCATTTAAAAGCAAGAGAAATTATTAATGGTATCCCTGTATTATAGCACTTTATCATTAGTACCCCTGTATTATAACACTTTTAAATGATATTTAACGTCAACTTAACGAATAAAAGATGAACAATGTCACGTTTGTAATCAGCTCAAAAAGATAGATGTACCATTGAAATTAAAAAAAATACAGGAATACCATTAATAAAGTGCTACAACACAGAAATACTATTGATAATTTCATATATCACAGTAATTTCTTAAAAAACTTCATATGCTAGTATTATATATTTTAGACTAGTTGTCACTAATTTAGTACAACCCTCGTCGTTAATCGGACTTGAAAGCATAATGAATGTATAGAAACACTCCTAAGTAGAATTGGGATACAAAGCGAGTATTTCATTATCCTTTTAATTTTAAGTCGAACGCTTAAATGTAATTTTATAATCCATAATTTGAATAAAAAAAATTACATGAATCGATTAAGCAGGTGCAATGGAAACTTTATCAACCTCCACAATATACTCAAGGGTTGCACACGGAGGTATTGAAACATCTGAACCGAAATCAGCACCATTGTCACAATAACCTAATTTAGGAGGGACTATAACTCTTCTTTTACCACCAGCTTTCATAGTCTTCAATACATACTCTATTCCTTCACACATTCCTCTTGTGTATGGCCTTGATCCCATTAATAGAGCAAGTGATTTGTTTTTCTTATCAAAGGTGTCAACAAATACTTCACCACTATCTTTAATGCTACCTTTCAAGTCTATCACAACCAAATCCCCAATTCTTGGAGATGCACCTCCACCAATTCTCATATCATAGTACCTACATCACAACAATTGTAAGACCATGATAATTCGTTATAATTCGTTATATGATTAGTTCATGGGCTCACTTGTGTGGATACATCCACGGGGCATCCGTGGGCTTGGGCTACAAATTCACGAGTAAAGAGCGTTGACTTGGATAAAACACTTGATGAGTTTGAGTCTTTTTTAACACCGTATAATATCACCAAGTATTATATCCAAGTTTACAATTTAATATTTCAGTGATATGAAATATTTCCAACAAAAGACTTTAACTTTTTCCTCTATTGTAAATATTAAAAGCATATGTAGTCAAAGGTATATCATAATGTTGGAAGCGTACCTTATGCCATTTGGCAAAACAATTTCTTCTTCCTTGTCCAAATCCCTACATAACACAAAATAAAAATTAATTAACCAATTCAACAAAACCTTAAGGTAAATGCTAAGAGCCTCGTATTATGCTAATTCCAATCAAATTCAATTTTTCTTTTATATATTCAAATTAAATATCTCATTTTTTTATTTAATAATATTTTTTCCTTTATTTCATACCCTGGAATCCAACTATTTAATTACACAACACCTATAACAAACTTACAAGAAACTCATTCTCATTTGTACCTTTAAATATACTTCTACTATATAACACAAATTAATGTGAGTAGTCAATAGATTAAGTAAGATATATTGGAAAATTTTATGACATAACAAAAATTGACAAATTATTTGAAAATCCTATCCAATTTCAAAATTTAAGATATTTTTCTAATAATTTTGCATATCTTAATACTTAACATATACTACCGTACTAAGTAAACTAATAATCTTTTAGACCCTTTGTAGTAGAATATATTGAACATGCTCACAAGTCACAACTAGAGGTGTTCAATATAGAGGTGTTCAATGGGTCGGGTCGGGTCAAAATTTAAATGGGCTGTGTGGGTCATGTCAAATGTTTAAATGGGCCAAGGCGGGTTAAGTCCATTCAAATACGACCCACTTTAACCCGTTTTAAAAGTTCATAAAATAAGTTTTTTTGTTATACTTTATGGACCGGTAAGTCAATTTAAACTATGATATAACAATGAGGGTGTTTGGCAAATAGCTGATAGCTGGTTATAGTGGCTGATTTGACCAGCTGATTTTATTAACTGGTTTGACCAGCTGATTTTGAACCCGCTGCTATATTGTTCAAAAACAGCTTGTTCGTATCAATAAGCTGTTTCAACCGGCTAATTCACCAAACACTATCTTTAGCTGGTTTGACCACCCAACCCTCAATTTATATCCAAATAAGCTAAAATTGCTCAATAAGCTAATTTGCCAAACACCCCCAATATCTAAAACATAATTTTACAACCAATTCCTATAATTATCCGACCTGACCCTTTACACAAAGGCCGGTCAATAACCCGTTAAAATGTGACACGCCCCGTTGAACACCTCTACTCACAACCTCCCTTGTTCTGTTGAGGAGGTAATCCCCTAGAGACAAATAGAGAAATACTTGATAAATAATCAAATCAAAATAGGAATAAAGTAGGAAGGAAATAAAAAAATAAAAAAAAAAAAGATGGATGCCTGATGTTAGCTTGCTGTTGAGAAACTTCAAGCCTGGTCTTAATCTGCTCAGATACGACCCCAAAAGCAAGAAAAGAAACCCAAGCAAGGCCTGCGCCAAGGCCGAATCGACGAGTCAAGGAAGAAGCAATCCAATCCGTAGTCTCTACTTTTGTTGCTGTACCTGTACCCTTTCTATTAAGATTATCGATATTAGGTTGAATAATGGGTGTTAATGGCTTATTATTATCCGATTCCTTGGAAGAAATTGAATTAGAATGGGGTTGTTGAGATGAAGGTGGTTGTATTTTAGAAGAAGGTGAGATGATTAGTTGGCGTGTTGTTGAGATTGTATGCGAAATAGAAGTAAATGTTTGGGTTGTGAATGATGATGATGAGGCCATTTTCTCTGCTTTGCTTTGATTGATGGTTTATTGAAGATAAGAGTGTATAGAGTGATGGATTTTAAGCACCTTATCCACAATTATTCTTATTCCTACCTTGCAATCTTTGGTTGGCAATGGAGAAAGTCTTTTTTTGACTTGTTTCTAATTTTATCAACTATATAAGTGTTCATTCTGTCATTGGATTGATTTCGTTTCGAGTCGATTGAAAATCGAATCTTGTGTAGTGTCCTTATTGATTTTTACATTATAATAAATTCATTTTGAAAATGGGTTAAGTCAGATTCGATTTAGAGGTTAGGTAAATCCGTAAATATCAGGATATCGGGTCTATTTTAAATACCTATGGTATTAACCTCAAAAGACATTAAAATAGTACTCCCTTCGTTCCCTATTGATGTTCCCATTGGGAATATTCACGGGAATTAACAAAAGTGGAATCTTTTAGATAGTGGAGATATTATTTTATTGAATAATAAATTGGATGGAGGAAAAGTGGGGACCACAAATATTAAAATAGTATTTAAAGAAAGTTAGTGGAAAAAAAAATAGGGACCACAACTAATTAAAAAATATTTTAATGAAGTTAGTGGGAAACATGTGGGGACCATAAGGAATATAAAAATGTTAAAATGGAGTTAGTGGAAGATATGTGAGGACTATAATCATTATTAAAATATTAAAATGAGAATGTGTGGGGTTATTTTTGTCCAAAATTTGTGATATAAATGGAAAGATTCCTTATGTGAACGACAATTGAAACACCCCAAAATGGAAAGTGGGAACTTCTTTAAGAAACGGAGGGAGTAATATACTAATATTTGCTGCTATTGTTATGCTGATGCTCACTAAGATAGTGTGGATTAAGTCTTTATAAGACTTAATTTATCTTTTGCGGTAGATCTTGGTGAATGAGTTGTATGTTAAGTTTTATCTATTCTGATAGGGTTTTTTTACTTTTATTTTTGCTGTTTTTTTAGGCTTTTAATATAGATTTTTTATGTTCAGCGGATCTTATAAGAGATTCTCAAAGTGACGACACTTATAAGCGATCAAATTTGATAAAATAAATCAAAAATAAGTTGTTGCACGTGTTTCACGAAAACGCAAATCATCCCTTACACATAACTACTTCTTTAAACAATTCTTATACTTTCTCCGTTTTATAATAGTTCCTACTGAGTGTGATATATTGTATGAGAAAATGTCACTATCAGTAGCAAGTATTATGGAACGGAGGAAATAAATATTGTTCAAACATCATTTTTAAACCATTCAATAGAAAATTGCACAAAACAAAATCGAATTTTCATTTTATCAATCTATTTATTCACGTGACATTAATATGGAGGGTTTGATGCTTGATTTTGATATGTTCACATCTTATCAATGTATTTATTTAAATGACATTAATACAGAGGTGGTTTGATGGGTAAAACGATGTTAAAGTGCTACTATACAAGTGTACCACTAATAATTAAAAAAGTCAAAAAAGATTAGGAATGATCAATAAAAGTCAAATGTGATTAATAATAGTCAGGAATTATCGGTCATTTAGGCTGATTAAAGATCATTTAATAACAAGTGTAGCTCGTAATTTACAAATGTCTTCTAAGTTTTGTTGATCTAAGCAAATCAAAAAGTAATGGTCTCGCTCTCCCCCTCTCCTTTTCTCTCTTCTCTTTGTAAAACGACATAACCTCAATAGTTGATTTGGAGTTATCATCAACCTTTTGGTTGATGTTAAGCCACTAAATTTGTCCGTTTTAAGCTTTTTAAATATGATTAAAATAAATTTTTGTCCTCCCCTTATAGGAGAGTTGTTATACCCATTCATTAGGTTGATTCCACTCATATATTGGGTTTTGATCTCTCTCTTCGTGAGACTTTGGAGTTATAAAGTTTGGTTTGTAATTGTTTGCTGGTAGAGATTAATGCAATCATGCAGCAGACACCAAAATTGCAGTTATTATCAACTATATCAAATTCAATTCTATGTCAACAGATCAAAATACCCCATCTTAGAAGGTTGTGTCAAACAACAATGTGAGAGAGGATATTCAAAATTGTCAGATCTCATGCACAATGGTCGTGGTTTTGTTAAGTATGAATTATCTCGGGAAAATTACTTTAAAAACTCTCAACTATTCGCGGTTTAAATATAAAATTCTCAACTATTGATTATTATTCAAAACTCCAAACTATAGGTCCATCTTAAATATAAAGCACCAATACATTTTATAACCTATTTTAATCGGTTACCTTTTGTTGAAATGAGAGGGTACGTGAAGGGTCGTGTAAGGTCAAAGGAAGTGAGGTGATTAATAAATACAATTGGGTCCCACTACTTCTCAATTAAAACCAATTTATCCGGTTATAAGTCATCTTGGACTTTAAATATAAAATGGGCCTAAGTTGGGAGTTTTAAATGACAATTAATTGTTGAGAGTTTTATATTTAAATCGCGAATAGTTGGGAGTTTTTAATGTAATTTTCCCAATTATCTTTGGTTAACTTGCTAATTTTTATCGTGTCATGTGAATCTTTATTACTCCCTCCGTTCCTTAAAAAAGTTCCCACTTTTCATTTTAAGGTTTTTCAATTGTTGTTTCCATAAGGAATCTTTCCATTTATATCACAAATTTTGGACAAAAATAACCTCACCAATCCTCATTTTAGTATTTTAATAATGATTATGGGCCCACATATCTTCCACTAACTCCATTTTAACATTTTTTTATTCCTTATGGTCCCCACATGTTTTCCACAAACTTCATAAAAACATTTTTAATTAGTTGTGGTCTCAAAATTTTTTCCAATAACTTTCTTTAAATAATTTTTTAACATTTATGGTCTCCACTTTTCCACTATCAAATTTATTATTCAATAAAATAATATCTCCATTGTTTTAAAGATTCAACTTTTTTTTATTTTAGGAACGGATAAATAATCTATCATTAAAAAAAAAAAAAAAGCAAATCAAAAAGTCTGATAAAAGAGTTGCTCCAGCAATCTTGAGCCTTCTTCTTCCCTTGCTCACCACTACTCCGGTCCGTGGTCATCGGTCACCTGACGCCCCACTGTAGTGACGTAGTCTTCTACTTTCTCTTCCTCTGCCGGTCTGCTATTGGTATGAGTAATACTCGCCTCTCTCCTTTGTTCTTTTATTGAATATGCTTGTTTTCGTAATTTTTTTGGATTGAATTTGTTTGTTGATAGATAAATGTATTGCTTATTTTTCTAATTGCATTAGTAATAGTTTTAATTAGGTATTTTGATTTGATTAAGCTGTAAAATAGGTTGGTATTTGTGGAAAAATGGTGAAATTTGTAACCTTGAATGTTTCTTACTTTAATAGTGGACTAATGATTGATGTTTGTTGTTTACGGTTTAAAATGGATAGATATTTCAATATAGTAGCCTCCGGATTACCTTTCAATATAATCCATCAGAACAACTTGTTAGTAATAACAAAGCTGTTGTTTCAATTAACCCTTGACGATGGACATCTTGAAGAAAACGTGGCAAATTGTTAGAAGGAAGATGTTGCAACAGAACTCCCCTTCCAAAAAAAGTCTATATCATGATTCATGAATCAGATTTTTATTAAACAAACTTTTCTGTTAAAGTCTGGTACATCATTGTCCATGTTTTGATCAATATCCGTTTAAACAATCACTGGTATTATAGGCCTTTAAATTTGGTATCTCTAGTTGAGTATCCCATTCCCATGTTTAATCTTGAATATAAACCTTAATATTGTTGAATAAATGAAAGGTTTATCTGAGCTGTAGCGAGCAGTGAAGTGTGTTGATCATAATTCATACATGTTTAAAGTGCTCCCATGCTTAAGTTCAAGCCCGGTTCCTTCTTTAGGCGATTATTCAACTCATATCTGCAGCCATCCAGAACTTCACCAGTAAACGACTACATACACGGTCGCTTGAAATCCTTTCTCTCTTTTCAGTTCTTGGACTCTCAATACATTCTCCCATCACACGCTATAATCATTGTCTCCGGTAATAATGACAATGTGTTCATTGCCTCAAAGCTCATTTCTCTATATGCTTCGCTCTCAAGACCTGACTTAGCCACAAGGGTCTTCCATTCTGTTCATTGCAAGGATCCTTTTCTTTGGAATTCTATCATTAAAGCCCATTTTTCTGGTGGAAATTATCAAGAAGCATTCGACTTTTTTCTTGGTATGCGATTTTCCAACACCCCACCAAATTGTTTTACAATTCCAATGGTTGCCTCTATTTGTGCTGAGCTCTTATCATTCGATGATGGAATGATGATTCATGGATTGGTTGTGAAGTTTGGAATTTTTGGTGAAAATTCTGCCGTTGGATCTTCTTTTGTGTACTTCTATTCCAAATGCGGTAGTATGAAGGATGCAGATAAAGTTTTTCATGAAATGCATGTGAAAGATGTGGTTGCTTGGACAGCGCTTATAATTGGTTATCTACAAAATGGCAATAGTCTCAAGGGTTTGGAATGCCTTTGTGTGATGCATAATACTAGTGAGGATGGTGGAAAACCAAATAATAGGACTCTTGATGGCGGAATTCAAGCCTGTGGAAATATAGGGGCTTTAGCAGAAGGAAAATGCTTGCATGGCTTAGCAATAAAGAGCGGATATGGGGTTTTCAATGATGTTCAATCATCACTCTTGTCCATGTATTCAAAATGGGGAACTGTTGAAGAGTCTTGTCATTTGTTTCATGAAGTTGGATATAAGGATGTTATGTGTTGGACATCAATCATTGCAGCTTATGCAAGGACGGGGTGTGTAACTGAATGTTTAGGCTTCTTTTGGCAAATGCAACATAGTGGAATAAATCCAGACGAAATTGTTATTAGCTGTGTGCTTTCATCCTTCATTGATTCAAATTGGTTCCGTGAAGGAAAGGCATTGCATGGATTGTTGTTGAGAAGAAATTATGTACTGAATCAAGTTGTCCATAGGGCATTAATTTCAATGTACTGTAAATTTGGAATATTATCCACTGCAGAACAAATCTTTGATATGCTGCAGGATAGGATTGCAGAAACTTGGAACTTGATGGTATTTGAATATGGGAAAGGAGGACTTTGGAAAAAGTGTGTCAATCTTTTTCGAGATATGTTACACCTAAGGGTTAAATGTGATAACAATAGCTTAGTCTCTGTTGTTTCTTCGTGTTTACAGTTGGGAGCAATACATCTTGGAAAATCTGTACATTGTTATGTCATTAAATCGCAACGCAATTACAATGTTTCAGTTTACAATTCACTTATAGATTTGTATGTAAAATATGGAAAGTTAGATGTTGCAAAGAGTATATTTAAAATAATTAAAAAAGATGTTGTAACATGGAATACAATGATTAGTGGGTATGCTTACAAGGGAGAGTTAGTTCAGGCATTAGCACTATTTGATAAAATGATAATTGAAGGAATAAGTCCAAGCTCAGCTACATTAGTGACTGTGCTGTCAGCATGCTCACGGTTAGCTTGCTTAGAAATGGGTATGAAAATTCATAATTACATCAGAGAATCGGAACTTGAGTTAAATATCTCACTCACAACTGCATTAATTGACATGTACGGGAAATGTGGACAGCTTGAAAAAGCTAGAAATATATTTGATTCCATGGTTGAAAGAGATGTAATCACTTGGAATGTGATGATCTCTTGTTATGGTATTCATGGAGACGCAAAATCAGCTATTGAGGTTTTCAAACATATGGAAGAATTTAGAGTTACGCCAAATGAACTGACATTTCTTGCTGTTTTGTCGGCTTGTAGTCACACGGGGCTTACTGAAGAGGGAAAATTTTTCTTTCACAAAATGCACGATTATTCTTTAACACCCACTTTGAAGCACTATGCTTGTATAGTTGATCTTCTTGGGAAGACGGGAAATCTGCAGGAAGCTGAAGAAATTGTCATGTCAATGCCAATTGCACCAGATGGTGGTCTTTGGGGGGCCTTGTTAAACGCTTGTAAAATTCACAATGAAGTTGAGATTGGATTAAGGATTGCTAAACAGGCCATCACTGCAGATCCTGAAAACGATGGATACTATATAACCATGTCAAATATATTGGATTCTGCTGGAAAGTGGGAGGAGGCAGAGGATTTTAGGCAACTAATGAAGAAAAAGGGAGTAAACAAAAGAGTTGGTTGGAGCACATCCTAGAACGATGAAGCAATCGCCAAATTTTGAGTAAATGATATGCTACTGTCAATCTGGGAGTTTCCTCTTACTACACATGCTGGCTGGAAAGCGTAACTGATTGTGGTAATGTGTGATTACTTTCTCTTTTTTACTTTGTCCTCCATTTATTCAGTCACTAATTTTTGCAATTTTTTTTCTTTAAGCAGATAGATTGATTAGCAGTTTTTCCACGGGCTGAAGTGAAGAGCATTTCAAATTCATTAAGGTGATTTATTTGGTTGTCATGATTGATGTCATGTTTCTAAATCAAGTCTAATATTCCATTTCTCTTCAGCTAAAAGACATTTTAATTTTAACTAGTTCTTTGGAGTGTGTATTGCCTAGGAGCCAGGAAGTTAGCCATATTGCGGGGATCAGAGCATAAAGTAAAGGAGATATGGTGAGTTTCAAATATTTACATCAGTTGTACCACAAAAGAGGCATCATAAGAGGGGTGAATAATAATTTCAGAGGGGAGTTTCTGACATTCCTATTCAAGATTTATTAATATTTGATTATGAATTTTGGACAGTAATTGAAAGCATTAGTTAGGTAAGTATATCATTAGACCTTGAATTTTTATATTTTTCGAATTTACATACTAAAAACCGGATGCCCCTTCGGATATAATGTGCCCTTGTTTAGTTCTTCCTTCAAGCATTTGTTCCTTGTATTATTAGGAATTTCTCTTACTATATCCACGATAATAAGTCTATCACTCTGAAAGAGAAGGTGTAGGACCCTCAAATGGTAGAACTATGGAGGAAGAAGAGAAAGAAAAACAGGGCAATAATCAAGAGAACCAAAACAACAATCAAACAAGTGTTTATGAGGTATCTATGGATACCTCCCCCTCAATCAAAGTATCTTATCATTAATATAATCAACATTACACTAATGACTCAACTCACACACTTGAGAACAACCTCTCAAGTTAGTGAATCCATTCATCAATGGAGTTCACCCTTAAACTAATACAATGAAGAAGAAAGCTCTTATAGTTCTCAAACCCTAACTCTCTAATGTGTATTAGCTTCCCACACTTCTTTAATGGTGCTCTAAGAACCCCTTATATATAGTCCCACAACATAATAAGAAGCCCTAAGACCAAAACACTAAAAGCCCACAAAAAGGAACACGTGAAACAGAAACTTCTGTTTCTTCGCTGGCAGAAGCGCTCGACCGAGCGTGTATTGCTCGACCAGGTCGAGCCAAGTCCTCTGGCCCTACTGGTAAGTTGCTTCCTTGATGCTCGACCCTTCACTCGAAGCTCGACCACTCGAGCGAGATCACAGTAGCTTCTGCCTTGCTACTGCATTAGTGCTCGACTAATTGAGCACCTCAATTTGGTGCTTGTGACTGCTTCATGTATACATTAATTAAAAGATTAGAATCATTTATTAAAAACACCCTTTAAGTTTAGGCCATTTATAAATTATAACCGCAAAGTTTGGTATTTACATGTTGCAGCCACAATAAATCAAATAGTGCAAGCATTGTAATTATCTAATCAGATTCTAGTCACCAGAAAATAGATTGACTTGCTAACCTATATAATGACTTTTGACCAAACCAATTTACCTTTGACCCTTAACCTAACCTAGTTAATCTGACCCATCTTGTCATTCTCTCTAATCAACCGATCTCACATCTTGAAGCTTCAACAAGGACTTCCTTGAACCTTCTACAATGGCATCTTTTGTGGTATTGGTAATTTTGTTTTGGATTATATCGATTAAGATGATGGGTTGTTTATATTGATATACATTAACTTGTTCAGTATGATTTATTTTGGATTGATTGTATTGTGCTATTCATCATTTTCACGAAATAATCTAGGGCACATAGGAATGTAATGAAATGTCATTTGTAGTTCAATTGTGCTATTTCTTATGTCAACATAATTTCTCGATTTTCTCTTCATAAATGCTGCAAAATGTTTTTCTAGTGAGGCCTGCAATACAATTTTTGCCATGGTCCATGCTTATAGAAGCTAGACCAACCTTTGTATATTGGTAAAAAAAGAATGGATGATTAGAATGTTTTGAAGATTGATTTTTTTTTTTTCACTATTTTTAGTTGATCTTCAAGTGTTTTAGGTAACTTCATTTTTTTAATTCATATTTCAGTTTATCCATTACTATTAAGCTTCTTTCAGATCTTCCATTTATATTAATTTAAGCTTCATCAATTTTTTTTATACCAAGGACGAGTACTTAGGTTGTAGGCTTGTAGCAGAAGCATCCACATTTGACAAATTAATAGGCGCTCTTGAGACGCAACCAGGTGTGCTTAGGACTAGGGTGCAATCAGGTTTGAGAAAAAAAAACACATCCTTCAAGTCCAGGTGTGATGCCCTAAAGGTGCCTAGCGGGTGGAGGCGCACAAGACAATGGTAGAGCCTGAAGCACACAAATCGCTCCTGGGCTTAGGCACATTTTTCAAAAAAAAAATAATGTAAAACAAATTTCAATGTGTTTTGGTATGTGCTACCATGGTGCATCTTAGGTGGTATGCCTTGCACTTATTATAACTTAGTGGGGTCAGAGTCAGAGTTATTTTGCTGAACTCAGAGGAAAATGATTTTCTTTGGCAGTAAAAATAAAAAGCCTCTAGAAAATGGTCTTAAAAGTGAATTTCTGAGGAAATTAGAGCTATTTAGTTGTGTGAATAATAGTGGCTGACAAAGAAGTCAATGTTAATTGGGCTATTTAACCTACATATGAGGATTGAGGCGCGTCTCACGGTGAGACCGTCTCATACAAGAATTTGTGATCTGTAGAGCTACACTTGTGATTTGTAGTTCCTCTAGGCTCTGGGTTCAACAAATTCCAAGCAAAACAAGTTGCTCTCCTATTCATTTTTGTTTTTTCCATTGGAACTACCATACCTAATGTGTAAATTTTCTAATGATTTACTTTTCACATAAACTGGAGCTCCCATACTTTTGATAGAAAGGGATGCAAGTGTAACTGCAATGTATATCGTTCAGTGTATTTCATCCACAGCTCATCGGCATAGCTGGATAAGTGACATTTTAGAAACGTATGTACTCCATCTACGTTTGGGACTTACTGCATTTCCTTTTTATTGGCAGGGTCTCGAGGTTAAGATGAAGGCACTGTTTTCTCTACTAAAGTCAAGATCATTGGGCTGTGCTTAACTTTCTATTAGAGGGATAGTTTCGAGTACTTTGATCCATATGTTGGGAGATCATCCGTTTTCCTCCTGCGAATATTTGTTTGACAAGATCCAGGAAGACACACAGGACAGGAAAAGGAGAAAGGGATTCAGTGAAGTCTTTGAAATAGTTTCGCCGAAATCGCAGGAATTCTAAGAGACAGTCAAGTAAAAAGAGAACCAAGACAGGAAAGGAGTGTGAGATAGGGAAGAAGGTGATAGAGAAAGGGGAAGGGTGCTCACTTGCTCAGGTGCAATCTTCAAAAGTTGTAGAAAACATTGAAAGCTTGATGTATCATTATTGAATAATTATTAGTTTTTACAAGCCCATTTTGTAGAGTTAAAGTGGCACTTCAGATGACATAGTTACTACTTACTACACTATTCCATCAACCAAATGGGAAAATGGTGCTAAAAGACTCTTACATAAACGGAGTTTAGAAATCAGAACGCAATCGTGCCTTTTTAAAAATAAAGATGTGTTTGATTGATTCTTGATAACAAAATTTATCTTTAATTTCACATAAATAAAAGAGTATGTGATTTTGAGCATTGTTCGTTTCAATCTGAAACCAAAAGAATATAAATTTTCAGTTTTATTACACACGTGACATAGCTACTAAATTGGTAATTATCTTGCACAGTGATGAGGAATTTTTTTAAAATACAATGTATATTATATTTGCTTGCTTTTAGAGTGATAACTCGTTCCTTCTTTATCTGTTGAGCGACAAAGATTTCAAGTTGTTACATGACCACTCGAAAGAAATATCTAAATAAAAAAATAAAAATACCTATTTTGTTTTATTTTAATGCTTATTTTGATAATTTGGATATTTATTTAAACTACTAAAAATTCAAATATCTGAATTTTTTATTGGTATCATAAATTTTGGCATCTAAAAATTTAAAATTTTAAATTTTCAGATTGGATTAATTCAAGTACTTGATTTCGCATACCCTTGCCTCAAGCGGTCAAGCCCACCATATATCCTTTAGTTGAAATAGGTAAGACGTTTCATATTCATATTTCTTCTTATTTATACCATTAGTGATTGCACACTTGTCATGCATTAATTCATTTCTTAACAACTTTAATTGTACATAATTAAAAATTAGAAAATTACAGGAGACATTCTAAATGTAGACCAAAAAAGGAGGTTGCACTTCAAGAGTTACATCCAATTGGATAAACTTTGAACTTCATATTCAAAAACAAACTTTTACCTCATAATGACATAAACATCAGGTCACTTATTGGCATAGCTCTACACGTAACCATTGCTCTGACGTGGTTGTAAAAGTGTATCATGTAGTCGTTCACATTGTCTTCCATGCTGCTTTTCTTTTTTTAATTTTTTTATATTTTCATAATTTTTTAATTTTTTATTTGACTACTTTATTTATAGAAAAAATTATAATAGATTATTCTAATTTAGTTTTTAATTCAGTTTTGATAATCATTTTTTCAAATTATGTCTTTAATATTGAATTTTATTATTTATAAATAATTTAGCTTTTATATTTTAATTTAAAATCAGTTTTTAATTACATATTTTATTATTGTATTATCTTCTAAACTAATTTTATTTTTTTATTTAATTTTTTTGGTTTTAAACTAAAAATACATTCAAACAGCCATCTGCACATGGCTGCATCGACCACTTGTGACACTTGAAGCAAATCATTGGCGGGTTTTCTGCCAGGCTCGAAAAATAAACGGATTTGGACATATAAAAAAATTTTAAATTAGGCGTGGACCAACTGCCAAGCCACTCATTTTAGATTAGTAGGCAGGTTTTTACAATTGGAAAAATGTATTGACCGCCATTGAAGAACCAGAGCAAAGAAAAGAAGAGAGAGAAAATATCCTTTATTATTTCATGTATGAAACTTACAGAAGAAGAAAGAGGGATACCTCTCTTTATATACAAAGTGATACATTCTACCAAAATGATGAGCTGTACAAAGAAAGCTATTTACTACAAGGAATATTCTATAACAACTTTTGTTAGAGGGTTTGTTATGCTAACAACCAACAGTAAATAATAATCTGTTATGGTATTTTGCTTCCAGAATGTATTATATCAACACCCCCCGCAAGCTTGGGGTGGCGGAAGTCATGCCAAGCTTGGAAAGCAGTCTTTGGAACTGGTGTGACGGGAGGATCTTGGTGAGTATGTCGGCGAGCTGTTGGTCAGTGAGAAGATATGCGAGCTGGATGAGTCCTTCCATGACTTTTTCGCTGGTAAAGTGGCAGTCAATCGCAATATGCTTGGTACGGTCATGAAGAATGGGGTTGGCAACAATATGAAGAGCAGACTTATTGTCACAATGAAGGGTGACAGGCTGAAGACGAGAGACCCCAAGTTCTTCAAGGAGGCGGACTAGTCAAGTGATCTCGGACGCCGCGGCGGACACAGCGCGATACTCGGCTTCGGAAGAGGATTTGGAGACGATAGTCTGTTTCTTGGATTTCCAGCTCATCGGAGAATTGCCAAGCATCATGATGTAACCAGTAACGGAACGTCGGGTGTCTAAGCAAGCGCCCCAATCAGAATCAGAGTAAGCATGCAATTGAATGTTGTCAGATCCTTTGGGAAGGATGCCCTAGCCGGTGGTGGAAGCTATGTAATGTAAGGTGTGAGTAAGGGCAGTAAAATGGTCTTGAGAGGGGGTTTGCATATGTTGACTGAGAGTTTGTACGGTGTACGCAAGGTCGGGGCGGGTATGGGTGAGAAAGTTGATTTTGCCGACAAGGCTTCGATATTGAGTTGGGTCAGAGAGAAGATTAGTTTGGGAGGCTTGGAGTTTGAGGTTGATGGGGAGAGGAGTGACTACACGCTTGAATTGAGAGATTCCAGAATCTCGTAACAATTCACTGGTGAACTTTTGTTGTGACAAAATGATACCCTTAGAAGTATATGTAACTTCGATGCCGAGGAAGAAGTTAAGAGGCCCCAAATCCTTTATACTGAAAACAGAATGAAGATGAGATTTCAAAGTATTAATGCCAGATAAATCATTGCCCATGAGGATAATATCATCAACGTAGACCGCAGCTAAGATAAACGAGTGGGAAGACTTCTTGAGGAATAGGGAATAATCGGTTTTTGATTGAGTGAAACCTTGATGAAGAAGCTCGTGAGTAAGTTTAGCGAAACACTGACGGGAAGCTTGTTTGAGCCCGTATAATGACTTCTTTGATTTGCAAACAATATTGGGACCACACGGAATACCCTCAGGAACTTTCATGTATACTTCTCCGACTAGATCCCTATGTAGGAAGGCGTTGTTGACGTCTAGTTGGAATAATGGCCATTGGTTTTGAGCGGCAATGGCAATGATACAACGGACGGTGGTCATCTTTACAACTGGAGAGAAAGTTTCTTGATATTCGATCCCATGTTTCTGAGTGTAACCCTTGGCGACGAGGTGGGCTTTGTATCGCTCAAGGGAGCCTTCGGACTTCAATTTGACCTTATAAACCCATTTGCATCCGATGGGTTTCTTGTGAGGAGGGAGAGTAACCAAGTCCCATGTATTGTTTTGTTCAAGGGCAAGGAATTCAGCCTTCATGGCACAAACCCAATTTTCATCAGTAGCTGCTTCATGGTAACAAGGTTGTTCAGACCAAGTTTGAGTATTAGACAAGAGAGGAGAATGAGCAGAGAATGCAGAAAAGGACACCAAATTGCACCAGTGGGTGATAGATGGAAAACACACATAATCTTTGAGATGTGATGGAGGGTGGTGGGACTGGGAGGATTTACGAGGTGGTATAGATGTGGTACTGGATGGATGGAGATGTGTGGGGTTGTCTTGAGATGGATGGGTATGTAAAGGAGGAGTAGTGGGGTTAGGTAAGAGAGGTGGCAAGCTAGAGGGAGACGTGTCAAGTAAGGAAGGAGAAGGTGTTGGAATAATGTCAGGAGTAGGAGTAGCTTTAGGAGGAGACGTGGGAAATGGGTAAGATGTGTAAGGGTCAATGGTTGTGACTGGTAGGTAAAAGGTAGATGGGGATGGGGTTTGTTGCATGTGAAAGGGAAAAAGATGCTCGTGAAAAACAACATCACGGGAAATTTGAACTTTGGAGGTAGTGAGGTTGTAGACTTTGTAGGGTTTTTGACCGTATGGGTAACCAAGAAACATGCACGGTTCGGCACGCGATTGAAATGTAGTACGACCTTGTTTGAGGGTGGAGGTATAGCATAAGCATCCAAAGGCACGGAGATGATCGATTTTTGGTGGAACACCAAACAGCTTTTCGTGGGGAGATACATTACCCAAAACACCAAGTTTCATTCGATTAATTAAGTAGGTCGCACACTGAACACAATCGCCCCAAAATTTGGAAGGCAAATTGGCTTGAAAGGAGAGGGCACGAGCGGTTTCCAGGAGGTGACGATGTTTGCGTTTGACGACACCGTTTTGTTGAGGTGTGTCGACGCAACTGCGTTGATGAAGGATGCCTTTAGTATGATAATAAGATTTCATGGTGCCTTCACATAGCTCAAGGGCATTGTCAGTCCGAACTTGTTTGATATGCACATCCTATTGAGTCTCAACAAAATTGAAAAACTGATGTACAAGTTGGACACATTGGTTTTTATGTTGCATTAAGTATAGCCAGGTACACCTAGTATAATCATCAATAATTGTGAGAAAGAAAGTACAACCATTGTAAGTAGGAGTAGCAAAGGGACCCCAAATATCCATGTGTAGTAAAGCAAAAGGTGATGTAGACTTGATATAACTAGAACCAAAAGGTTGCCTAGTTTGTTTGGCTCTAGGACAAATAGTACAAAAAAAAGACTTCATTAAAGTTGATGTATCAATATCATGTTTATATGCTTTAAGATGACTAAGTGGGACATGACCCAGGCGTAAGTGCCACAATTTAGCTTCTTCAAGGGCTTTATTATGGGTTGCAATATAAGCTGTAGAAGAGTCAGAAAGCCTTGGTGTATATACTGCAAGGGAAACAAGAGGACGAGCAGCTTCAAGAAAATACAGGCCATTTTTCAAATTACCAAGAAGCAAGGGAGTCCTCATTAAAGGGCCCTGAACCAAGCAAGCAAAGAAACATGTTGAGCAGTACATAGCTTATGAACAGAGATGAGATTGAACTTGAATTGGGGAACAAAGAGCACATCCTTTAAAACCAAATCGTCATGAATTTTAACATCTCTAATATGAGAGACATGAACAGTCCGTCCATCAGGTATCGTGATATAATGTTGTGAGTTGGTGAGGGCTCGTAAATTAGCAAAGGAAGAAAGGGAGTTGCACATATGATCGGTGGCTCCGCTATCAACAATCCAGCCAAATTTAGTGCATGAGGAGAGAAGACAATAAATACCTGCGACATTGGCGGTGGTGGTGGATTCTAATGGATCTCTGGGCGTATGAACATCAGTTTTACCAAGAACTTGCAGTAGGTTCTGGAATTGTTCAGCAGACAAACCGATTTTTTGTATGTCAAGTTTAGGATCCTGGTCAAGTCAAGAGCAAGGGCGGCAGTCCGTTTGGTGTGTGGCTTGGGAGGCGGATAACCATGTAGTTTGTAACATCGCTACATACTATGGCCACTCATTTGGCAATGCTCACAAAAATAAGTGTTAGGACGTTTGGTATTGCGGTGTAAATGTCCAGTATCATGAGATAACCGAGGTTTAGGAGCAAATTTCTCATAATTGGATTTCTTGTTAAAAACAAAAGCCATGGACTCAGTAGGTGAAGGATCGGAATGCTTACTTAGTTCTTGATGACGCTGCTCTTGTAAGACGATGTTGTAAGCTTCGGCGGCCGACGGTAACTCCTTCATGCGAAGAATATTTCCACGAGCCTGTTGAAAATTGTCATGAAGTTTCATCAAGAAATGTATGAGGCGTTGGTCCTCACGATCTTTGAGGTATTTCTTCGTTAAATCACAGGTGCAATTTGAGCAGGTACAGGCAGTAAGAGGACATATGTTATCAATTTCATCCCAAAGACCCTTCACCTTGGTGTAATATTCAGCGATGGACATGCTTGGTTCTTGATAGGTGCGAGACAGATCCTCTTGAAGAGAGTAGAGTAGTGAACTGGAAGTTTGGCCAAATCGATCCTCGAGATTTCGCCATATTTCGCGAGCATCGTTGTAGTACATGATGCTCTTCGCAACATTACGATCCAATGACGAAATGAGCCAACCTATCACCATCGTATTACATCGCTCCCAAGCCTTTAATTCTGAGGAAGAAGCAGTTGGTTTGGTCAAGGAGCCATCAATAAAGTATTTCTTGTTCTTGGAGATAAGACCTATGAGCATTGATCTTTTCCAAGCAGAAAAACTTGTGTCGTCGAACGGAGTAGAAACGAGTTTTATACTGGAATGATCAGATGGATGAAGAAAATATACGCTACTCGGTGTCTGTGTGAGATCCATGTTTGTGTGATTTTCATTCGCCATGGAAGAAGAGTTTTTAGAAGAAGAAAGAATCAAGAAAGAGAAGAAAAGGAAGGAATGAAAGAATCAGAAGAATGGAGCAGGATAGAACCACTCTGATACCATGTTACAAATGGAAAAATGTATTGACCGCCATTGAAGAACCAAAGCAAAGAAAAGGAGAGAGAGAAAATATCCTTTATTATTTCATGTATGAAACTTACAGAAGAAGAAAGAGGGATACCTCTCTTTATATACAAAGTGATATATTCTACCAAAATGATGAGCTGTACAAAGAAAACTATTTACTACAAGGAATATTCTATAACAACTTTTGTTAGAGGGTTTGTTATGCTAACAACCAATAGTAAATAATAATCTGTTATGGTATTTTGCTTCCAGAATGTATTATATCAACACAGGTAGTGATACTAAAAAATTACTCGTAGTTAAGCTCGCCCATGCATTTTTTTAATATAAATATTTTACTATTTAAGTTTGGAAAAATTACCTAGAATAATCCAAACTATTCATGATTTTCCTACAATAATCTCATATATTGATTAACCATGAATAATCCCAACTTTAAGGGGCATTTTCCTAGAGTAAACCCGGTGACCGGATGACTTGCTATACAAGTTTTATTTTTTTAAAAAAAGATAAATTATAATAAAATGTCGGAAAAAATGTTAAAAAAATATTCATAAAAAATTTATGATTTTTTTATTATTTAGAATTTTTTATGTAAATTTTTAAAAATATTTTCTAATTTTAAATTAATATTTAATTGATTTTTTTGGTGAATTACCTACTATAGCAGGTCATCGGGTTACCCAAATTTATTCTAAGAAAATACCCCTTAAAGTTGAGATTATTCGTGGTTAATCAATAGGTGGGATTATTATAGGAAAATCATGAATAGTTTGGATTATTCTAATTCATTTAAGTTTTATTATATATATTAGGACTTAGGAGTAATATTTCTAAAATACATTTTTAGAATCCTTGTCTCTTTTAGTTTTCACATATTACAACTTAGGGTTTATGTGTCATACAAGTTGTAAGTGACCCAAGTTTAACAAAAACGGAAAATTCGAAAAAGATAAGACTCTTAGTAAAAAAAAGCATGTAATAAGATCCAAATTAAACTTATTCCAAATATAAGCGCCTGATACCCCAGAGCACAGGTTCGGGTCTGTTCGCACTCAATAAGTGTAAACAGTAATAAACTGGTAAAAAAAAATCAAGTGTCTGTTCGCACTTAGTAACTGCGAACAAGTCAAACAGGGTTAACATGTTGATTTTAAGACAAGAGTTGTTCGCATTTACTAAGTGCGAACAGCCCGAACCTAAGATTTGCGGATTACACGCTTAGTTTTAGAATAAATTTGATTATTATCTTATTGTATGCTTTTTTCTATAAATAATCTTATTTATTTCAAATTTTCACAGAAACAAGAGTATACTACATTTGGATCAAGACTTCAGTGTCATTTGAAAATAATCTTTCTCAAGAAGCCAATGATTCGGAAACGGCTAAAAGAGTCCAGAAGATATTAATACACAAATTCTTACTTGAGACCGTCTTTAGTAAAGATGGCTCTTAAAAGCCCAGTGCAATTCTAAATATATATTGTTACAACTCTAAATATAGATTTGGGCTGGACTTTTAAGAATCGTCTTTACAAAAGACTGTCTTTCAAGAGAGCACCTGATAATAAGTATAATTTTGTTTGGTCCTAGAAATTTATGTTATTGTACAAATGCCTATGAGGAGCCTTTATCATGTTGTTTTCAGCTATTATTGAAAGTATATTAATAAATCACATTTCTAATATAACAATGTTAATCTTTCATCGTAAGTTGTAATTTAGAAAAAAAAAACAAAAAAACTAAATATAATTATGTGCTTATTTATGTAAAAACTAGTTTGCCTGTGCGTTCTGCCCACTCGGTAAATAAAGTAAGCTCTTTGAGTTGGGTGACCTTTTAACAATTTATGGGCTGCAGGCAAGCTTGTTCCGCTAGTAGGGATGGCAATGGGTCGACTCGGCAATGGCCATCCCTATTTGCTAGTTGCCCAATTTCAGTCATCTTCATCTCTTTCTCAAGTGGTCGTTCTTTTACCCTGCTCTCTCAGGTAAAATTTTGAAAAATTAATTAAATTTTTAGTTTTAATTTTTTTTTTGAATAAATTTTTAGTTTAATTTAATATTCTATTAAATTTCAAAAAAAATTTAACAAAAACACGTACAAAAAACTGCATGTTGAATGGAAACTATATTTAAAATTTATCTAATTAATGTAATTGTAAAATAAGTTAGATAACATCAACAAATAGTGTCAAATTGCAAATAGGACAATCAGCAATGAGCTAGTGATAAGAGCTAAAATAAAAATTTGATTAGAGAAGAAGTAGTCAAGCAATGAGCTAGTGATAAGAGTTAGGGGAAACACTACTTAATTGAACTTTAATAAGATAAGAAGACATAATAAACACCTATTCAATAATTTAGCTTAAAACTTGGATACTCGAAAATATGTTATGTTTGGAACGATATTTCATTTGGAAATTTAGAATGAGCTTAAATTATTATTTGGCAAATTATAAATTTTCAATTTTGGATTTGGATGATTCCAACATTGGTTATAAAATACTTAAAGTTGAGAATTTGAGAATGATTTCTCAAATTTTGTCATTCTTAAAATTTTCATTTATGATTTTATAACTGAATCCATAATTGAAAATGAATTTACTTGTTTCCAAACACAACCTTGTAATTTACCAAAAAGAAAAGAAAATTTGTAGGAAGAGGAATTGGTACTCCATCTGTTTTTTAAGAAGTTTCCTTTTATCATTTTGGGATATCCATTTATTATTCCAATAGTATCTTTCTATTTTATCACAAAATTTGAAAAAATAATCTAATTCATCTTTATTTTAATATTTTAATAATACTTATAATCTTATCTAAAATATTTCATCTTTCTTAATTTTCGTAAATGTTCCTTGTGAAATCTTTAAAGACTCTTCTTGAGTCGAGAAACTCTTTAATCGTACTCTCTTATATGGGTATAACTATAAGTTGCCGTCGTTTTTCCCCCAGACTCCGATTATAATATTCTACTAAGCGAAATACACTGGATATGATGATTTTCCTTCTGGAAACTTTATTAGGAACAAAAAGAGTAACTAGCAATTGTCAGCAATGTTTGCGCAGTGACGACTAACGACCACCTTCAAACGACTAGTCTGACAGAGTAACACATCATTCCCCATGACAATATTTTATGCTGAAACTGTAATTATCGACCACATGCAATGTAATTTAACATTTATCCTCTTTATCATCAGAAACAATTAAATAAGAATAAGAATACATAAACATCATAACAGCTGCGAGAGCGCATGTATATTATAAATACAATACACATCACATATGACATATCTTCTTCTCTTCATCCTACTTATATGGGCAACCACAGCAAATCCATTTGAATTATAACTAAAAAAACAAAGCAGAAAACCCATATGTTCTCCACTTTTTTCGTGATTTTACCACTTTTTTTTTTTTTTGTCTAAGCTGAATGTAAGAAAATGATATCCTCATAAATACACAGGTTAAGTAAAACCACCTTCCCCTGCAGGACTTTCCTCTTTGTTGCAACCCTTCGGAATACCCCAATAAATCTGTGCCTATCCTTTTGCTTGATCCTTCTGTGCATTAATCGGTAGTCATTGGCTGTGTAATGCAGCACCTGAAACGGGCCTTACGTACAGTTGTCATAATCTCCGTCTCTGCATGTTCAAGCATCTTTACAACGTCTGAGAAGGGAGGTCGGACATCTGGATTAGGATCCCAACAACGGGTCATGATTTCGGTCAGAACAGGCAAACTGTCATGTGGGATTATTGGACGAACCCCCTTGTTGACCACGGCAAACGCTGCCTGAACAGCAGTCATATTCTGGAATGGGAGCGATCCGGTAATCAGCTCCCAGAGGACTATTCCAAAACTGTACACATCAACCTTCTGTGTATAGGGCCTATGCTGGATCATTTCACTGCAAAAGGTAAAGAATGTACGCAGTCAAGATCAAAGGAAGAACTGTTAAAAATAATTGGGAGAGGAGGCTCATGCTTGACCCATGTTACATTAAAGAAAATTTGATCCAATATGGGAAACGGATCGAGAAAAGTTAATTTTAGAGTATCGAAAACATAGGATATATGGTTTTACGCTTCGAAAAAACATTTGGGGAATGTGGTTTGGGAAACGAAGGATCCAAAATGAGATTCAGTGAGAAGTTTCAGATTTCAGGTAACTATGGCTTGACCTCTTCACCAATACCATCATGCAAACATCTTTTACTTGAAATTGGTAAAAATCCATAAATGAAAACACAAAGAAGCAAAGAAACATAAACACTTCTGTCAATAATAAAAACACAAATTACCCAATGCAACAGTAGAGGGACATTTCAATCAATCAATTAAAGTTCCGGAAAGATTTTCCACATACAACAATCTCAAATCAACTTCACCCATTACCCTATACTTGATTTAACTGAAAACAAAAAACACACAAATGTTGAAAAGTCATAATACTTGTGATCAAATTAATAAAATTAACAGATTAAGTCATGCTCTGTGATGTACTGTTAGCTAGCAAAATATTGAATCTAAAGAGAATCCCAGCTGCACCAGTCACCTAAGCTACACAAGAATGAATGAATCCTCCACAACTACAACTCTCAGTTCCTATCAATAAAAAATACTAAGAGAACCACAAGGTCTATGAAAAAGCAAGAACATTTACAAATAGTCAATTAAAGGTCATCAAAACACTACTATCTTATGTATAGACCCTGGCTTTTGTTTTTTGATATTAGTCTGAAAAGAAACAATTTGAGTCCAAAAATAATGTTCCATATGGAAAAATGTATAATCTTTGAAAAATTTTCAGGATAACTGTTAAAATTCAAAACACAACATTGTCTTTAGATACAAGTCTACAATAAAACTCAACTCTGGCAAGAAGGCACAGAAAACAGATGTATGAGCAAACAAGATAAGTACCCAAATAGAACCAAGTAAACAGAGAAGCTCTAAAACAGACGAAATATTTGTTGTTATTTTTTTCTTTTTTCCATGGAAAGAGACTGATATTGATTGCAAAACAATTATACAACCATAAGCTATTTTTAACACGTTCTCACACACCAACAAGCACTAAGGGACGCAAATAGTAATACGCAAAATGAAACCAGCTTGCAATTATAAAAGTAATGAGAACAAGCCTGATATATTTCATTTAAACTTCAAAGATAATTTAAGAAAATAGATAAAATATTACATCTCATTACGTTATGGTGTCGCTGACAAACTAGATTTTTAGCATTTTTTGACAAGATTTTTAGCAATTGGTGTTAAATGTAGAGACCCAAGCATTAGAAGTAAAGAATCTGTACAAATTCTACAACTTAAAAAAAAAAGAGAGAAAATTAAGTTGAAATCATGTAAAAGAAATCTTACGGAGCCATCCAGCGGTATGTTCCAGTTTCTGGAGTCATTCCTTCGGTCTGAACCTCGATCCGAGCAACTCCAAAATCCGCAATTTTTATAGATTTATCACCAAAAATCAACAGATTATCAGACTTTAGATCCCTGTGGATTAATCCAAGTTGGTGGACATACTCCATCCCTCTGGCTACATCCAATGCCTGCTTAACAGCCAATTTAAGAGGCACTGATCTGTTATGCCTCTTTGTCAAGAACTGTCGAACTGAACCACCCTTGGCATATTCAGTAACAATACACCAGACCATGGGTTTACGGCAAGCTCCAATAAACCGAACAATATTTGGATGCTTCAAAGTAGCCAACATCATAACTTCCTGTTGAAATTGCTGCTCCATCAGCTGGGCCCTGTCCTGATCATTCTCTGGCCTCTCTAAAATTTTAATAGCAACCTCCTCACCTTCATAAGTACCCCGATAGAGCTTCCCAAATGCTCCCTGTGCAAACGCCTCACCCATATTAAGCTTCCTTAAGTCAATGGTCCACTCCTCAAAATTCTCGAGCCCCTCAGTTGGGAATGTAGGATCCATAAGCGCTTGAGCAAGTGCATCATCACTTAAGGCATGGGTTACCCTTCCCCGATGATTAACACTTCCGGCGACCGAAGAGTTAATGTTCACACGTTTCAATCCTGGATGACCCAACATACGAGTGTGTGAATCATTAGAGCCCACACTGCTATTATCAACAGACATTGCAACAGAACCCCCTCCATTGCTCGCCTGCAAGCTAGCATAACTGTCAATGGACATATTGGAATTCTCACCAACTCCAAGTTTGTGATAAAAGTCATAGAATTTGTTATCATTGTTGTTTATTCCTATGATTCCAGTAAACTTCGAAGCCTCCAACATCTTAATTCTCTTGTCAGAGACGCAACCTCTGAATTTTGTTTACTTCTTCAGCATCAGCATGTCAAACACCACAAACCTCAGCCGAAGCCCTACATGAAAACCATGACACAAGCACCCATTATAAGCTTTTAAATTATTTCAATCATACCCACTAGAATTTAAACGAAAAGACAAAAACTATAATTCCAATCATCAGCTATACACAAACAAACACAATCAGCTCAAACCTTCAAATTATATGCATAACGAATAACAAGAGAACTAAACCACTTCAAATCCACCCCCAACTGAAAATTTAAGTTTCTAGGTAAACGGTAATTAACTGAAATCATCTTTAATCAAGAATTTTTTCTAGAGCTGTAGCATAAAATAACCAGTAGATTTACTCACCAACTAGAAATGAACATTCACATTTCTCCAAATTACAATATTAACTCAAGAATCAAAACCCTATAAACTCGCCTAAATTTAATCATTTCCAAGTTCCCAAATTATAGCCAAACCTTCTATCGCTACGTTCAACAACAAAAAATCAATCAGAGAACCTAACAAACGATTAAAAACAAGAAAAAGAAGCTAAAAATCAGATGGCAAGACGGAAAAAAATGCGTGAATTCAAGGTTATAATTAACAACAACCGAACGAAAAATTCAATCACAATACAGCATCAAGAACTAAATTAAGTTAATCAGAAGCACAAAAAATGAAAGAAAATGAAAAAAAATAAAAAAGCATGATCTGCACCTCAAAATTGACTGATATTTTGTCGGAAGAAAAAGAAAAACGCGTCGATCGAGCAAAATATTTGACCAGCAGACCAACCACCGATTTCTGAGATGAAAAAAAACAAAGATTGATTGCTAAAAACTGAGCTTGAAGAGATCGAATTTGAAGAGAGAAAGAGATCGTAAAGTTTTTTGGTCAAGCAAGAGAAGAATAGAGGAGAGAGAAAGTAAAGGATGAAGGAAGAAGAAAAAAAGAGGAATTGCAGTCTTTGTATCTTACTTTCTCTCTCTTGTTGTTGTTGTACTAGTAGTAGTAGCAAACTAGCAATGCTTAGTAGTTAGTACGGCTTATTCGGTATGATAAACCACAATAATTTTTTTTAATCACCAAATTTTATTTTATTTTAATAATAAAAAATCATTTTTAATTTGCTCTTGGTTAAAAAAATCTACTGTCTTTGTTGGTTTTGTTTGCAAATCGGGCCGGTCCTAAGCAAGTGTAAGTCGTGCTTATAGCTAGGGTCTCTAAAAAATTTTAGTTTTCAACTAGTGCACAGTTTCGAACTTTTTATATATACAATAGTTTAGAGGCCGATAAATAATTTTTTGCCTTGTGCCCCTAAAATCCTTGGCATTAATATCTTCGAATATAGAGTATGTACATCGTAAAAATTTATAAAGATTGTATAGTAAAATTATGCAGAAGGATAAGCCTAACAAAATCTTGCATAAATATCTTTTATCTTTAGTACACGTTAAAATTTTATTTGAAATTTTCTCCCCTCAGTTTAATAATTTTGAAGTGGAAAAACAATAAAGATAATTACTTTTTAAAAAAATATCTTATTATTAATGTCATTATGCGACTCTCCCTTATTTTCAAGTTTGAGGGTTGAATGTACGCGATCTTACTCCTATTATACTCTTATTCGAGATAACAAATGGATATCTAAATAGAAAAAAAGATGGAAAATCTATGAACTTAAAATGGGTGATTATTTTATTTCTCGTGATGTGTAGTTTTATAACCGAATTTCCTTCTGTCCATTTCTCTTCGACTTCTCCTCTACTCATAAATTTATCCCTAATTTTGATAATCCTAGTAATGTATCTAAAAGAAATGCGTGAATATCCTAAACCTAATTGTGTCCATCCCGTGAGTGATGGAATTGCTGGCAAGAAGCTATACGAAAAGAGCAACTAAAGGCGGTGGTTGTGTTTGGAAATAATAAGGTTAAATTGATTATACAATACATTTACTCATGTTGTTAAGATAGCTATTACTTATTTATTTATAGTTATTTCTAAGGCTAAAAACTAGGAGCTCCACTAAATGGATGTGCATAATGTTTTTTGCATGGAATTTTGTCTGAATAAGTGTATAAAAAAAAAGATTCTGATTTTCATAGAGCTCAACTAAATAATATTTGTTGCTTAGAAAATATTCTTATGGTTTGAAACAGACTCCTTATTGTTATTTTGCAAAGTTAGCTCATTCTATTCGTCAATATGGGTTGAAAATAGACGTATTTAGATTATATTCTTTACACTTACCGATACGATACAATTCAATTAGATATCCTTATATATGTGGATGATTTGGTTATTTCTAGTAACTATTCTGCTACTTTGAATTCTTTCAAAAAATATATTTGTGCTCTTGTTTTCATATGAAAGATCTTGGTATTTTTAAATAATCTCTGAGTAAAAAAAATTGCAAATAGTTTAGAGAGTATTTACTTGTGCGGAAGGAAATATACTCTTCCTATGGAGCCAAATCATAGACTTGCCACTTATATTAGCCCATTCCTTGAAAATGTTGAGCAGCATCGTG
The DNA here is from genome assembly GCA_019425755.1 of Amaranthus cruentus. Lineage (NCBI taxonomy): Eukaryota > Viridiplantae > Streptophyta > Magnoliopsida > Caryophyllales > Amaranthaceae > Amaranthus > Amaranthus cruentus. The sequence goes on from CM033461.1 coordinate 10,742,940, forward strand.
GTTTAGTTGGCCATCTTATTTATTTAGCTCGACTCAAGTAATTGTCTTGTTTAGTACATTTATTGCATTGTCGCAATTTTTCATACTTTTCGTCGTGACCATTGGGATGCAGCCATTTGAGTCGTTCCATAATATCTCAAGGGGTGCCCAAGTCAGGGTATGATTCTTCGTTCAGATTTTGATTTATCTTTGTCTAGTTGATATGATTCTAATCGTGCAACTTACCCTCTTACACGTCTTTCTCTGACGGGATGAATAGTTTTTCTTAGACATTCTCCTATATTTTGGAAGACTATATTTTGGAAGACGAAAAAATATCATATATAGCGTCTAGATCTTCTACTGAAGTGAGTATCGTTCTATGCCTCCAGGCACCTGCGAGCTTAAGTGGTTAAATGATTTGCTTCTCAATATGGGTGTACATCACCCGAAAGCCATAAAATTGTATTGTGATAGTCATTCTGCACTATAACTTGCTCTGAATTCAGTGTTCTATGAACGTATTAAGCATATTGAGGTTGTTTGCCATTTTGTGTGAGATGCTATTTAAGATGGTCTCATAAGCCTCTATCGTGTTCATACCAACGCACAATAGCGGACATTTTCACCAAGAGTTGTTTATGGTAACATAAATAAAAATTAAAAGATTTATCATACAAGATAAATTGTACAATTCGTACATATATATTATGTAATTTCAAGTTTAACAATGAACTAATAAAAAATAAAATAAAATAAAATAGAGGAATTGGAATCACTGACCCTCCATGATTCTGGTGGCTTTGAACATTGTGTTGAAAACTATAGGTCATGTGATCAAGGGTTGGTAACTTCATGAATAGTGAGGGAGTATATTGTTTAAAAAATTAAGAGGTATTCTAAAATATCTCCATTTTTGTACCAAAATATTTTTTGTTAATTAAAGTATGTATATATTTTATTCTCATGAATTGTTTTATATATTTTTATTGTTATTAATTTACTTTAATAATTGAATAATTATATTATTATATTAAAATAAATGTTAGGCAAGAAAGAAGTTGGATGTACAACCGGCGAAAAAATGAAAAGTTTAATTTAAGATTTATGAGAGGATTGGAAGAGTTTTTAGATTTTGCTCGTGGAAATAGTATGAGTTCTGAGATTAGATATCCTTGTAAAAAATGTATAAATTGTTGTTATAAGGAACCAAATGAGATAAGAGAACATTTAATGAAAAAAGGGTTCGTTGAAAATTACTATGAGTGGGAATATCATCAAAACACACAAGTAGGAACAACATCTGATGTTGTAGGAGAGCAATCGTCAAACGACCAAAATCCTTACTCACAGATGGTGTATGATGCAGTAACTAGTATGAATAAATAAATAAATATAATGAATTGAAAGAGGGGGTGCTTGGACCCCAACAATGACAAAAGAACAAATATAGAAAATGATGAAAAACAGAATGTAACAAAAGAGACAACACAACAAGTTTAATGAGGTATCTTGGATATCTCCCCCTCAACAAATTTTTACCTTCATTAATGGATTCAACAATACAATAATGAATAAACTCTCATATTTGAGAACAACCTCTCAAATAATGCATCTCACAATGGAATCTCATAATAGTAATACATAGAAGAACACTCTCAAGTTTCTTACATTGAAGTTTCTTACAATGTATAGCCCTCCCACTAGGGTCGGTCCTAGATATTTTGGGCCCCTAGGCAAAATAACACATTGAGGCCTTTTTCATTTGTACTTCATCACCTATATGGACTCTTCTACAACCATTAACTTTGTTTTTTGACATGGACCCTTGGGCGACGGCCCCTCTTGCCTACCCCTAGAGTTGGCCCGTCTCCCACAATATGTTTACGTGTGTTGTGCTGATTTGATTCTAAAAATGATGTACCCTTATATAGAGGCTTATATATATTATCCAAAAAAAGCTTATACATCATTCTAGAATCCTTACTTAACTCACCATTAATACCAGATTAACATCCAACATTTAACTTAGCAATAAATTCTATAATAATGCATGACAAATAAACCATGTTAGAGTCATTATTCTTAGTTTAATTGCCCCTTAAATACACCATTAAGTGACACATTAATTCACCTATAAATTAGCAATTAATTATATATTAATTGTCTTTTATTGCATCCTTAATGCTACTCTGTTGTGCCTTGTTTTGAGTAATTGTCAGTACCATCACACATAGATAATTTGTAGGGATGACAATGGGTCGGATTCGGCTCGGACTATCCACCCTCCGACTTTGCTCCGAATAAATCTCGGACTATTTTTTTCAGTCCACCTCCACTCGGAGTCGGATTATGCATACTCCAAAATTGCTCCGACTCGGACTCTCGGACATCCAGCGGACTTCGGATTATATCAAGATTTATTTTTATTGATACTACATTTATGATTTTAAAGCACGAAAAAGTTAATATAGATTGGTCTTCAAATTCAACTTGAATAAGAAATATTAGTCCTGCAATTACAACAAACAAAATAGTCCTTAGTTTCCTAAAATTACATTAACAAACACAAAAATTACATAAATGATGAAGTCTTCGATTCTTCATGCTCAACATTACAACATCATTCTTCGTCTATAGCTTCTACATCCTCGTCTTCAAAAATCGGTGCATATTGAAGGGGATTTGCTTTAGCGTCTACAAATTAGAAATAACAAGATTAATAAATAATATAATTATATAATTTCTTAATTGTACGTACTGATGTAAAAAAATTAAATACCTTTGAATTCCATACGCCTCCAACTTTGAAGGCACATCAAAGCTTCGACAGTCTCAGGAAGAAGCCTACTACGGTGAGGTCCAATAACTCTACCACTAGTGCTAAAAGCACTCTCAGAAGCAACAGTTGAAATAGGCACTGCAAGTATGTCTCTAGCAATCTTAGAAAGTGTAGGAAACTTACTCGATTCCGCATTCCACCATGCTAACAAGTTGAATTTGTTTTCATCCACCACGAGTCTTTCCTCCTCTAAATATATCTCTAATTCACATTTGCGTGGCTTTTTATTTGGTTGGCTGGAAACATGCTTTTCCCATAAGCCCTCAACATCACTTGAATCATCAATTATCCTCTTATTATACTTGTTTGAATGTGATGAGGGTGAAAAAGGAGTAAAATTTTCATTAGGCACTGTTTCATATTCATTAACCAAATCCTTCAAAATCCTTCCAATCCTTTCACATTCTAATTTAGCAGTATCCTCACAAAGAAGTTCAAAATAAAAAGATACACATTCAAATTTTCTTCTTGGATCCAATATTGAAGCCACAGACAACATGCCGTTAACCACTTCCCAATACTTATCAAACTTTGTAATCATTGCTTTAGCCATAGACTCAATTACTGTATTTCCACAACTTTTCCATCTTCTTAAGTTGAGCTTTATTTCACATAATTTTTGAAAGTAAAGATTGGTAGTAGGATACTTTTTACCGGAGAAAGCCTCAGTTGTCCTACTAAACAACGCCAATTTATCACAAATGTCACTTGCCATTTTCCACTCTTCTTTACTCGGTAACCTAAACTTTTCTTTTCCACTTTTTCCAACCTTAGTTTCTAACCTAGTAAATGCATCTTTATATAAAAGAGCAACTTGCAACATATCAGAACATGAATTCCATCTAGTCTTACAATCTAATTGTAGTTTTTTAGTAATAGGAATTCTACAATAATTGCAAGCATCTTCAAACTTCTCATATCTATTTGGCGATGAAGTGCAAAAGGCAACTACACTTTGGACTTTTTCAATTGCACCACTAATTATTTCTAAACCATCTTGAACAACCAAATTCAAAATATGTGCACAACATCTCATATGCAAAAAAGAGCCATATAACATAAGCTTAGAAGGTTGAAGTTTCTACAACAGCATCATTTGTTGTGCAATTATCAAGGGTAATGATAGAAATCTTTTCATCCAAATTAAAACTTTTCAAACATTCAACCAAGGTCTTGCTTATTGTGTACTTGTTGTGTGGGCATGGTAAATAAAGAAACCTAATCAACATCATATAGAATCAAATAAGATTCTAGACCTGATAATATAACATATTGTTTGATTAAAGAAAAGGAAAGGTACCTGATAAGTTGATTCTGCAAAATCCAATCATCGTCAATATAGTGTGCTGTCACAGCCATGTACCCTTTTCTTTGATTGGTGCAAGTCCACATGTCACTTGTGAAAGCAATCCTAGATTTGTTCCTTGCTAGAACTTTTTCTAACCGGCGTCTTTCTTCATTGTATTCCCTAAATATATCGGCTTTTACTGTGTTTCTTGAGATCACTTTAAAATCAGGATTCAAACTATTAGAGTATCTCTTAAATCTAATATGATCAACCATAGCAAGAGGATACTCATGATTCACAATCATGCTAACTAACGCATTTCTAGAATATTCTTGATTAAACTTTTATTTGCTACCAATTCCTGACATGTTAGGAGAGTCTTTCATAGTTGGTTTCAAAAGTTGTTGTTTCACATCAACATAGTTTTTCACTTTCAAACATCTTTTCAAATGATCCTTTAGATGTGCGGTTCCATTTTTACCACCACCAGCAAACAATTTCTTACAACCACTACATTTTGCTTTCATTTCTTTACCAACTTGTACTTGAGTAAAATGTTTCCATACAGCAAAAGTAAGTTTTCTACCATTAGCACCAATAATACAACCCTCTCTACATTCAACATCTTCACTATTTTCTAAATTAATTGTTAGAGTAATAGGAGTTTTCGGACTAGGTATTTCATTCTCAATGTCCATCCCTGTTTGAATAAAAAAACAACAATTATATACTACTCAAGATGAGTAAACCTAACAAAATCAACATCTTTATTAAACCTAACAAAATGAGCTACCATTACTGATCAGGGCCGTCTCAAAAAAAATAGAGGCCCTGGACAAATTTTAAAAATGGACCCTTAAGCTTATATATGGAAATTTTAGTAACAATTAATTTCAATAAATTTCTAATTTCAATATTCCATCGATATATTTGTTGTAAAACTAAATTGTAAACTAAGCTAATAATTTTAGGGTAAATTATTGATAACAAAGATATAGCATAATGAGATGTTTATCAATCGATTTAAGTCACAAATTAGTATTAAAAGTGCTAATAAGATCGCTGATTTATGTTAAATTGAACGACATATAATAAATTAATACTTCAACTTATTCAGTATTAACGTTCCATTTAAATTTGGATACTTTATAGTTCACTATAATTTGTATTTTTATTCTCAATCTATAAGTTAAAACATAGTCAAGTCACAAGTACGATCTTTTTTATTCTTCTTAATACAAGTATTATTATTAATATTAACTTTTTATAATTTTTAATTATACACAATTAGATATATCTACGGTTGAAATATTGTCTTGGCAAATACGAAAAAGTAAATACAAATTGTTGTGTGAGACAGTCTTATTGTGAGATATTTTTCAGTTTCCATACATGGACTAAAAAGCGCAACTAATATAATTATTAGAATGGGCTCTTTGTTTTGAGATCGTGTCACCAAAAAATTATCTCTCACAATAGTAACTCAAAAATAGATAAGACGTTAATATTTAAAAAGGAAGGAGTGAAAATGATCTTAAAAATTTTATTTCAATATAAAATAAATAAAATTAAAATATAAGTAACTTCACTAATAAAAACACACAATACTACGAATTGGAAATTTTGAAATAGATAAGAGTCGTTAAAAACAAAAAAAAGCATGCATTAAGAGTGAAATAAAACTTTTTCCAAATATAAGCGTGAAAATCCCAAAGTTGAGGATTGGAGTTGTTCGCAGTTACTAAGTGCGAACAACTAGGTTGACTGTTTTGACCAGTTCGCAGTCAGTTCGCACTTAGTAACTGCGAACATGCTGCTTCTCTTAAAATCAGCAGCTTCTTCCCCATTTCAACATTTCCCCCAAATCGCAAAACCCTAACTCTCTTAAATTAAGTCGACATTTCCCTCCTTCAAACCTCACTTAAACTACCTTGTATCCATCAATTCTTTCATTTCTAATCTAATTCAAGACTTCAAATTTAGTCTGGGATACTCTAGCTTGCACAAAGATAAGTTTTTTTGCATTTTTTTTAGTTGATATTTCGTTTTTAAGTTTATAATGAATTTTGTTTATTAACTTAAATGTAGGTTACTAGTTCCTCAATCAATACTCTTTTAAAGCATCCTCTACTGATCAAGGTAATGTTTCATTGTTTTAATAGCTTTATTTTGTTGTTTGTTGAAGAATTGGTGATCCACCACAAAAAAAATGCACATTTTCGATCAACCAAAATAGTCGGTATTTAGTCGGTATATGGCTATACCGACTAAATACCGACTAACCTCAGTTAGTCGGCACATAATGGTCGGTAAATCAAAATAGTCGGAAATTTAGTCGGAATTCCGACTAACATTTGGTTGGTAGGTGTTTAGTTGCAATTCCGACTAGAATATGTGGTCGGAATTTAGTCGCAAAATGCCGACCGATCTTCGACTATGTCTTAGTCGCCATATACCGACTATATATTTAGTAGGTAAATGGTCGGTAAATTTTAAAAATGGATTTAATTGATTTTTCAAAATTTTTAATAATTAAATATTATTTTTATTTTCCGACCAACCTCCGACCAAAAAATTGTAGGAAAGTAGTCGAAAAAGTCAAACCTTAATTTAGTCAAAAGCTGACCAAAATTTGGCGGCGTTGGATTCCGGCCACTTTCCGACTAATGTATAGTCGGTAGGTGGTCGATAATTTTTATATTTACCGACTAAATTCCTACTATATGGTAGTCGGAATTTAGTCGGTAAAAATTTATTATTAAAATAATAAAACTGATCAAATGTGGTCAATGATATTGACCACATTTGACCAGTTTTGTTATTTTATCCATAACCTAAATTATCGATCAAACGAAACAAAAAACGCAATAAAGATAATATAAAAGGCACGAAAAAAATTAAAGTAACAAATATACAAATATACAAATATTAATGTAATGTATTTATACAACCCAATGTTTAATACATAAAAATTCAACATAAAAACAAAAATACAAGGGCTCAGCTGGTCGGTGGAGGCGGAGGAGGAAACGCGGAAAATGGTGCGCACAAAGTTGAGCACATGGTTGACCTCTTCCCTCAAACATCGTTGCTCCTCCAAGAGTGAAGCCTGCTCGTCATTTGAAATGTGCTCGTTGAGACGGGCCTCAACTCGGTCAACAGACCCCTGAAGATGATCCAGCCTCTCATTCACCATTTGGGCTGGGGGAGAAGCGGTCTGGTATTGGGACTGCGGAGTCGCAACATCTACGTAATAAACTTCCACCGCGTCACCAACCCCATACACGTTCTTGGAGGGCTTCTTCTACTTCGGCGCCTATGATTCGATATTTTTAACGGCCTGAAAATAGGCGTCGTTAATCTCCTCATCAGGCGCATCAACAGGAAGTTCAGCAATGAGGCGCTTGTATTCGTCCTAAACAATGAAACAATAAGTTCTGTAAAAATTTCGGCAGAGTTTCCTCTGTAAACTAACTAAACCAAAACTTAAATAAACCCTGAAATAGAAATCAATGTGTATCTACTACCAAAACAGCTACCAAACCAACATTTCCTCAAATTACAATATCAGATATCCTAAATAATATTCTAAAACAGCTAATGTACCAAAAGCTAACCTACCAAAAAACTAACTAAGCTATTGATCAATGATAACTAAAAAATGCTAATCCAGAATTAATATAGATAAGAGATTGAACTTACACTTATGACCTTGGATTTCTCGTTGACCCATTGCAATCCGTCCTTTATACGCACCTTATGAGTGCGTAGAAACAACTCATAAGAGAGTGGCGTGCATTGCTGCTCTTGTTCCTGCAATGAATTTCAACCGTGGTTATCGATTATGTTTATGTAAAAATATTTATGTGTAAATAAAATTAATAAATCAAAATAGTACAAGTTCAAGGTTATACCAATATGCGCAATGTCCTGCACGCAGACACCGAGCCGCCGGTATGGGTGACTTCAGCCGCACCCCCCATCCCCGCGGCGGCGGTTCCTCCTCCCTCTGGACCGACTGGATTGAAATTCTTCAGATTTCCAAGCACTTACCCATCGGTCCCAAACCTTCCTCGACACCCATCCGGGCTTGTACTCATTATTTTACTCATAGGCTTTCCTATGAGTATGAATAATGTCCTTATACCTGAGCTTGACCCTCTTCTCCCACTCCCCGTACACTAGCGAAGTGATAGAAGGATCCCAAGCCTATTGTTTCTGAAACGACAAGATCAACCAATCAGTATTTGTATAACAAAGCAAGTCAATCAAAAGTCAATCAAATAAGTAATGAAGTACATATCCTTACTTGAAACTGTGTCCAATAGTAATCGATCGTGCGCCTTTCTAGGTGCCTCTATGCCCATCCATTAAGATCTTGGTAGGCCTCAAAGGTCCTACGGATGGACGTGGATATTTGGTTGCCACCGTCTGTGGTAAACCTTCATAAACAAACAAGTTCTACTTAGTATACGGAGTAAATATAACTATTACAGTGCAATAAATAATAATACGTACCCAGAGCCATCAGGCATCCATGGTAGGGGTGGTAGTGGACGCTGCGTCGCAGGGGCAGAATCATCGCGCGGCGACCCCTGCGCGTTGTCAGTCTCCTGTGTCCTAGAGTGACGTAGCGAAGCATGCGACGACACCGGAGAGGGAGTGACGAACCCCTCTGTCCGCCTGAACTCTGACCTCAAAAAGTGATCCTCTAAATCCGGAATAGGTTAAGAATACGTCAAGGTAAGAGGTTCATCTTGAGGTTGAGAATAGGTTGAGAATACGTCAAGGCAATTCGCTCAAAAGCATTGAAGAATATTTTTTTGGCAAGTTCGGTCTCGGTGATACCAAGACCAAACTTGAGGGGGGAGTGTAGGAAAGAATAATGTTAGTACAATATTAGTAGAATATTAGTAGAATATTTTATTTTATATTTTATATTATTTTGATTTAGTTTCTAATATTTTAATATTCTGTAATATTTCGTTTCCTTAGTTCTAATCTCTTGTATAAATAGAGGTAGTACCTCTCATTATTATTTAATACAAATCCAGTATTCACCAGATTAAACCCAAACCGAATTCCGCATTATGATTTTCTACAATATCAAGTTGACTCACAATGAGACAGTTTTGATAAAGACTATGTCGAAGTCGATTATATGTAGTCCTAATTTCAAATGATTTTTGCACTATTTTATAGTAAATGTGGCAATAATAAGAGACTATGTAAAGAATTAGACAAATTAGAAAATGAAAATAACTGCCATGAAGTATGAGTGTTTTGCGAATTATAGCCGCAAAGTTTGACTTTTGCGAATTACTACCATCAAATGTTAATTTTTGATAGCGTTCTGGCCACATGACCGAATCCGTACATTTTGACCTATTTTTACCGGTTTTAACTTTAACTTTCCACTCTCACCCATAAATCAACTAGAGTAGTTAACTCCCAACTCCTTCATTTACTCTTCTTTCATCATCATCATCATCATATTCACCTTATTTTCTTTTACAATTTCTCAACTTAACATTTCCTCAAACCTCCATCATTATCTCTTTCTCTCAAAGAAGTCATTGAATAACTCCACCATTTCCAGCAACATAATAATTACTGAACTTAAATCAAGTGAATCTTTGTAATTATAAGGTTACATCAATTATAAGGTTACATCAATTCATCATAGAAAACTCTATTCAAGGAATTTCAAAGCCATGGATAACGACCAACTTCATAATAGCTTTCAACCGTCCGTTGATCTTCAATTGCTTCATTTTCCATTAATCTTAACTTCAATTCAAAAAGCCCCAAATTAATATAAACCCTAACTTGAAACTTCTAATCTTCAATTGATCATCTTCCTGGAAACCCCCAATTTACTTTTCAATAAACTGACAGGAGAAAACCAAACTGTAAACATGAACAGAAAATCTAAACACCGAAAAAAATAACATGAAAATTGGTATTAATCATTCAATGATTTTGCAGAAATAATTTATTAATTTTCTTTTCCATAAAAACAGGGGAATTACATAAAATCCTTAAGTACTCAGTAGAATCCACTTAGCAGAGCTGAGTTACCAATCTGAAAATAAAAATAAAAACAAGACCAAAAATAAACAGACAAAAAGGAATAGAAAACAGGCCTTTTTGTGAAGGTATGAAACTAAAATTACACCTTAAAAAGAGCCAGGCACATCATCCGACGCCTCCAGCAGCAGCCAACGGTAAGAAATGAGCAATATTTGGCCCATGTACACTCGATAAGAACGGATTTAAAAGAAGGGAACGAGGCGAAAAAGGAGGCAGCAAAAGAAATAGAGCATGAGTTCCTGTTCCCGGATACAATGAAGAAAAGATCTTGTAACCTTTAATCGGAAGAGACTGAACTTCGGGATATAAAACATACGAAAAAAGAACCTAAGATCAGTTTGCAGAGAATATATGATTTTCTGATGTGCATTCTAACTACACCTTGCTGCTTGGTTGCGCATCATCGCTGCTCTTTTCAATAGCCACTACATCTTTACAACTCTCGTCTAAATGAAGAGTTTGATCAAATCTGTCAGAAATATTATTCACTATCTCATCAGTAGGAGAATCAGAAACACTAGGCTTTGCTTTGGCTTGCTGTCTAGTCTTCCTTTCCTGCAGAACCTTCTCTCGTTCATCATAAAATTCAAAGTCATCCAGGATCGATGTTTGCGCATCATACTCCTTGAAGATTTTCAGCATTTCAATTCCCAGATCCAGTTTCACCTAAAAAAACACAAAAAAGATGAAGAGTCGACATTTAGAATCCACAATGGTCAATAGCATAAGATATACTGCTGTATACAGGGAGGAGCATGGGGAAACCTTGTACTCTAGCTATATGTACATATAAAAACAGCAGTAACGATAAAATCACCTAAAAAAGACATTAAGTGGGGAGAAATACAAGGTAGAAAGATTTATATCAACAAGATCTTTATTCACATTTAGAAACATGTCATTTCAATTTTATTATTACCTCTTGTGCGTCTCGGCTATGAGTGACAGGCTTATTATCATTATTTTCAAGTACAATGTGCCGAAATTTACTATTAGGTATGTCCTTAATTAGATGCCAACGAACTGTAAACTGTCCGGTCCATCTATCTTGCTGCCAGTAATCTGCATTCTTTTCAAAATCCACTGGTCCTGTCATTTCTGCTACTCCACAAAATTGGCCACTAGCATTGACCTGTAAAAATAATAGGGAATAATCGTAAGGTCCAGCACCAAACATATTCAAGCGAAAAGTAGTGCACTCGAGCGGTAAACAAACATACAGATGCCAGCCATTAGCTTAACAAGAAATGAGCAACCACTGTTACATCTTATTCATCCCAACAGCAGTCTCACAACAACGACCAGACTGATTAGTGATTACAGCAAATAAAACAACATAAACAGTCCATTCTCCCACCCCATGAGAACATCCATCCAACTCAACATGGATATGAAGATGCCACTTAGAAACAAGTCCATTGTCAAGTTGCAATACCATTGACAAAATAGCAATAGAAAATGACGGTACTAGCTTGACAAAAGACAAACTACTGCCCAGTTATAATTGGTACTAGAACCAGTTTTATCATCATACAAATTAATGGAAGTAACATTAAGAAAGCATAAACTTTTCATGTATGCACCACCATAACATGCAACATGCCAACATCCTTAAAACATCACTTACTGTAATCCTTATTCCTTAACAAAATAGTCAACGATAACTATGCAATAGCTGCAAAAACTAAGGAATATGTTTGACATATCCTAGAAATCCGAGGCATACAGTATGAAACTAATAACTGCGCAAACATCATCAAAGGGAAGAAAATTTTAAGCAATACCACATGAAATTATGCATTTCAAGCTCAAGTCATAAAGACCTACCGAAAACAAGAGAAAAACAGGATAATCGCCTTTCTCCTTTGCTTCCTGATAAGCAGCATCTAGCTTCCTATTTCCATGAGGTGTACTTGCCCATATACCATATTTAATGCTTCTATGTATATTGTCTTCACTAAAAGACTTGATGATAAAAAACTTTGCATTCTCATACTCAACCGGAAAATCTGCACTATTACAAGATGCAAGACTCCCTCCAGAAGCAGAAGCACCGTTTTTAGCACTATCAGCAAGTGAGTCATTTTCTGTCGCATTTTCAGTTCCAGGCAATGAACCATTTCCAGCAGTCCCCTTCCCTTTTCCCTTTAATGCCCTTGGTCCTCTATTACGATCACTTGAAATAGCAAACAAAGAATCCTGCTCCCTTTGACTCCGAGCCTTCTCCAAGCTTTGACGATTCCGGAAATTAGCTCCGTGATGAAAGTTAGGTATGCCACTAAAACTAGAAGTGTGAAACGATCCATCATAGTGATACGGCCCACTTACATAATCTGATACAAATCCGTATCCAGGATACGCTCTCTGTTGAGAAATCTGCAATTATTTATGAAATAAAATTATAAAACATTATGGGAGAATTATATAAAAGCATAAATAAAGCAATAAAGCAGGCCAAAAGTTTTTCATTGGAGGCAAAACCTTATTTTAGTATCAGGGGATAAAAAGCAAATCCTACTGTAGAACAAAATCCTAAAGACAAAACAAAAACTATATACACAATGAGAAGCAACCAGTTATCATAGTTGAAGTTCTAATACTAACACCAAGCTCTTGGCCTAGTTTTACATTTATTATTGCAGTAAGCCATTGACATCTAACAACATAATACTAAAAGGAAGAATTTGCAACCTGTCCAACTGTGGGGTCAAATGAACCAACTGGTTGAGTGTAAGCTGCAGTTGAAGTCAAGGATCTCCACCCAGATTCTGTAGAGTTAGATGGACTTGATAAGGTTTCACCAGAACCATACATTCCATGCAAATTGTAATAACCATGGTTATGAAGCGCATTCATGGACATGTTTCCTACAATGAAATGTTCAAAAAGCTGTCAATTCAAAAAAGTTCGTTTTCTGGGATCAATGAGTGATGACATCTTCAGCATAATACCTTTTTGAGTCGCCATCTCAGCATGAGAAGCAGTTGCCGCTGACATATGAGGCATTGAGCTTCCGACGTGCTGTGGATAGTATTGTGGAGAAACAGGAATTTGTTGAGGAGAAAAGAGTTGGTTATCAACCATCATCTGAGGCACAGGCGTACTGGCAGGCGAATATTGTCCATACGCCGAATTGAATCCATAAGGAGAATGCAGTCCTAGAGATGAATTATCACCATAAATGACCTGAGTAAATAAAAATGAAATGCAGGGAATAAAAGTCAAGTCAGCTCTAAAAAATAAATGAAAGAAGGATAGTAAAAAAGTTATTGAAGCCTCACGGGAGGTACAACATGAAGACCTTCGGCACCAGCGAACTGTGGATATCCACTCCAACTGCCTGCACCACTATCATATCCTAAAATAGAAGAAAAAATTGCATGCTTTAGTATATATGTATTACATTACACAACAAAAAGAATATCAACCAACCATATGTTACAGTTAACCAAGAACCTGAAATAGGCTAAAGCTCTGAGAAAAAATCATATTGAAATATAAAATGGAAAACTAACCTCCATAAAAGTAAGTTTGTTCCAGAGATCCATAGTTGTTGGGTGGGTACACTGCATTATTATCAGCAGCTGCCCCTGAAGACCTTGGTACTTCACTGGAATTGCTTGAAGGCCCTGTGATGGCTGCATCCGGAGAAGGATTCGGAGAAACAATCCTTTCATCTTTGGGCGAAAGTGGCTGATAATAGATTATAAAATGAAATGCTAGTGGATGGAGTTACCTAACTAACAAAAATTCAACTCGAAAAGAAATCAAAAGACAAACTAAGAGATTAGAGAAATCCTGTACCTGATTCATCCTGTTATCTGCCTCAACAAGCTTATCTCACACAGTAGATGGTTACTTAATTTTAAAACATCATCAAAAAGAAATGAAGACAGCACAGTTTATTTTCTGCAGGATGATGATGATTTACTTTAGAATACAAACGAAAACAGATAATTTACTTCAGAACACAAACAAAGACAGAAACAAAGCATAACATTTCACCAAAACGTGATGAAGGGTGACAACGAAGCACATTAAGGCAGAATGAAACAAATGACTGGTTTTTCTCTTCTTGCATCCTGATTCCTAAGTATTCTAAAGTGATGCATCAAATAACAGTAAGACACACTATGAAACAATTACAATATTTTAAAACTGTTGCTTAGCTGTTTCAAAAGCTAAATCAAATCTTTACATCAGCTTTAACATAAGAAAAACTTCGACTAGGGTGCGCCATCATAGAATCTGCTATGCATATCCTTACTCTATAACTACCTAAACCCTCGAGAATCTTCGGGATACATTTCTAAGGATTTTTCCTCCCTCCCTTACCTGATATTGTACAACTTTATTCAATAAACCCATGAAAATCATAATTAACAAAAACTATTAGTCCTATTACACACATGACATTCTATATGTTATTAGTGTCAACGATCAACAGTAAATATCAACTCAAATTACAAGCACAACAACATTACATTTCCCTGATGCCACTAGAGTGAACTCCCGCTAGATAGGTAAGGGCTCAAAACGAATCCGTATATCCTAATCCTTGGAATATTGCCAAGTACACTTACGCCCTACAATCATAAATTGTACCACATTTTCAAAGTTGTTGAAACAGTCCCCTCAATATAGAAACACAAAATTAATCATTTCATAAACGAAAAAGCCCCTAAAATTTAATAAACTACAATTAAATGTTCCAATAATATACACGGATTCGGGATCAAATCAATTCAAAATCTAAAAAATTCAACCTTTTTTATAGTTAAAATTCGACCTTTCAAACGACACAAATAAACAAATTTTACTCAATTCATTATCTCAAACAAGCACGAAATCAAGACGAAATCAAATCAATCAAAAAATTAGGGTTTATTCACAAAATTACCCTCGAATGAGACTTCCATCAGCCATGACGTCGTTCAAGAAAGTAGAAATAACCAAATCCGCGAATCAAACCGCGAGAAAGATTGAAAGGAGTAGGAAACAGGATAAATTAATGACGAAATTAGCTCTAATCTTATGGATCACGAAAAATAGTTGCAGACTTCCAAAATTTTGTTCGCGCAAAGTAGAATCCCCAAAGGAGTTAGAAGAACACGAATCGAGAGAAAATTGAAGAGAGATCACCGGGAGTGTTCGATGTTGACGGAAATTAGCGTCTCCAAAGGGGAATTTCCGTTGGTTTCCTTGGCGTCTACTCCTTTGCTACCAAGTAATTGTGAAAGAATGGAAAGAGGAGGAAGCGATTTCAACTGTATTTTTTCTGGTATTTAAAATCTGGAATTTGGGCCTCTTCTTGTATCGGCCCACACTGTTACACGTCGATTCCACTTCTTCTTCGTGAAAAATTGAAACGAATAAGAAAAAAAAAATTAAATAAATAAAAACTTTTTCAATTTTTTTCTCAAAATAAACCGTTTTTCACCTGACCTTAGCTTCGGATGTACAGTTTTTCACCTGACCTTAGCTTCGGATGTGTTCTCTGTTATTAACAACGAATAGGGAGTTATTCTGAGTCAGTGTGTGTTCGATGTTACTAACAGCGAACTCATTTTTTCCCAAAATTCTTAAACCCTAACTCGTACCAGTGGCGACATTTCCACTTCTTTCTCCTTCATTACAACACCCTCAAAGCTTCAATTAATCCCTCTCTCTCCCAATCCAACGCTAGTAAAGTGGTCTAGCATATACTTGGAGTTGTCTAAGGTATAAATTTGTTAATTTTTTTTATTTTTTATACGAAATTAGGGTTTTTTTAAATTGTCTATGATTTGTTTCGAATGCAGGGCATTACTTGTGGAATCACAACTGCCCTAGTTCATTTTAAGCTGATTAAGGTAATGTATTAGCTATTTTTTTACTTATTTGTTCATTTTTGTGATTATAGTTCTTGGTAGCTGTGAATTTTTACTTAGTTAATTGTAATGTAAGTGTAGAAAGTTAATTTTGTATCTTGACTTTGTTTTGTATATTGATTGTATGTAATTAATTGATATAGTCTAAGTAGTTATATAATTAGCTATGAATATTCATGAATGTGCATGGTGATGAAGTTGATTTTGCATGTATTTATATAGAAATGGCATCCTTTCGTGTGACTATTGCATGTTTTTGGAATGTTCCATTCGTACAAGTGGTAGCAAGGTTTCGTATTTTGGGGGTAAAAGTAAATTGTTTGCATGCAACTCGAACATGGAGTACAATGACTTTAAGCGTGTTGTATGTTCTAAGACTGGAATTGACCCCAAATGAAATACTGTTAAGTTATCTTTTAAATACCGCATGAGTGATGAATGGGTAGTTTTTCCTTTTGAGGACGATGATTCTATAGATGCTATGTGGGAGCATTCAAAGGCTAACTCTACTCCCTCTGTGGAGTTATACGTAGAAGTGCTACCTCGAGGCAATCAAGCTTTGAATGTTACTTCTAATCCTTCTCCTACGCCTATGCCTATTATAACCCAAGAAACTCAAAATCCTTTTGTTCCCTCCCCTTCTTCTACTCCTTCTGATGATGCGACTGTTAATTTAGGAGAAAATACTCAGCTTCTACCTTGGGATGATGGTAATGAGAGTAATGAGTTTATTAATTCCCCTTCTGAGGACGATGTGGATGTGGATAAGGAAGCCCTAGCTAACGACATGACCCTAAGCAACATTCCTACAATCATTCCTCCCTCACCTTATGCCCTATATCCACCTTTGGATGAATATGAAGAGGACAACTCTTGGAGGACTTGGGTTTGTGATACCAACTACACCGAAGATGGGGAGCTTGAAAAGGGTATGATATTTGATAGTAAGAAAGCTTTGTTGGAAGCTGTTAGAGTCTATCATATTCGTAGGCATGTAGAGTATAGAACAGAGACTTCTAACCAAACTTCTTTATCTTTGAAGTGTAAGAGGGGATGTTCTTGGAAACTAAGGGCTAGGGTAAATCTCTATTCTACCTCATGATTTATTTCAAAATACAATGGAAAGCATGGGAATTGTGTGTTGTCTAGTGACACCGCGTCAGCTGGACATATTCATTTGACGTCCTCTGTGATTAATAATGTGATTAGGAATTGTGTTTCCAAAGACCCTTCAATCAAGGTGTCTATTGTTCAACAGATGGTGAAAGATCGATTTGGTATAGAGGTCACTTAAAAGCTAGCATGGTGTGCTAAGCAACAAGCCCTGTTGTCCATTTATGGTACATGGGAGGATTCCTATTCCCTTCTTCCACACTTTTTGAAAGCCTTGCAACAATGTAACGCGGGCACAGTAGTTGAGTGGTTCTTTAAAAAAGACAATGACGTGGGTGTGTATGTACGTCCTAATATTAGAACCTTTCAACGTGTGTTTTAGGCCTTTAGACCTAGTATAGAGGGTTTTAAGTTTTGTAAACCTCTGATCGCCATCGATGGTACACACTTGTATGGAAAGTACCGTCATACCTTATTGACTGCGATTGCACAGGATGGTGATAAGGGTATCTTTCCACTTGCATTTGCCTTGGTTGAGAAAGAATGTGTATCTGCGTGGTCTTGGTTTATGGCGTGTATTCGTAAGCATGTAACACAAAAGATGGGATTGTGTATTATCTCTGATAGACATGCGGGTATTTTAGCGAGGATGGAGGAGATGGAATGACAACCACCAAACGCTTATCATAGGTTATGTTTACGTCATTTTCTTAGTAACTTTAACCGTGCTATGGGTAATGTTCAACTTAAGAAGTTGTGTGGTAGGACTGCTGAGCAACGACAGCACGCTAAGGTTGTTGACGGATTGAGGGAAATTGGGGTTGCAAAACGAGAAGCTCTTTTTTGGATTGATGAAGTTGATGAAATGTCTAAGTGGTCATTGTGTCATGATGGGGGTCACAGGTTCAAAATCGGTGCCCTCCGAATCAACCCACCTAAAGTACGTGCATCTCAAATTTTCATCTTCGAATAGTGGACATGCAACATATTGACGTCCAGGATCAAAATCGCTCCAATCGCGACCGTATTCAACTTCATAACCACAATGACATAATTCTTCCATTGAATGATGCTTTGAGATATATAACTAAATCTAAATATAAACGTTAATTAAACGTTAATGAAGCAGATAATATAAATATTATAAATAAGCTTAACAAAATGAACATAATTTACACTAAACATACCTCAACTTAACTTCAACGGGAATAGGATGTATACAATAGAATGAATAAGGGTAATATATTTATAAAACTTCACTCAACGGCTATATTCCAAGTATACAACGACTATATTTTAAAACTACAACGTCTATTTTGAAAAAAACAACCAAAAAAAGTCAAAACAAAAGTCACAGATCTGTTCGCTGTTAGTAACAGCGAACAAACTGGACCTGGTCAATTATAGTCAAACTCTGTTCGCTATTACTAACAGCGAACAAACATTTGACCAGGTTTTAGCTGTGTTCGCTGTTACTAACAGCGAAGAGACTCTTTATCGTTTGAACCTAAGCCTTTGTTCGCTATTATTAGCAGCGAACAGGTACCAAACCTCAGCTCAGGAGCAAAACTGTTTATCTTGGGAAAAAAGTTTCAAAAAGTTTCAATTTTATGATTTTTTTTAATTTTTTGCTTATTCATTTCAATTTTTCCCTTTTCGTGACTGTCTCGATATGGGACAGATAGTCTAATCAGTCTAATTATAGTTGTTATCAATAGTTGATCTATTAGGTTATAATTGAATCAAAAATAATTTTTTAATTTATAAGTTATAAGTTATCATAATTGATCACTTTAAGATCAAAATCAAAACTGTTGGGGAAAGAACAATATCACTATTATTGATCAATGATTAAAGATTACAAGTAATCTTATGTTTCATTAGAACTATCATGTTGCTTCGAACAAGAGTACTTGTAATGTGCAATGTTTTAACACTATTATTGATAGTGTTATTAACCATTAATTTGTTGTTTGAAATTCATCTATAGAATAATATCATTTTATTACCTTTGTTATAATATTGTGAAAAACGAATCATATTTATGTAGAAATTGATCAGTTTAACATCAAAATTGATCACTTTAAGGTCAAAAATAAATTTTTATTTTAATCGATCTATTTAAGGTTTACTTTCAGTTAAAATTGATTCCTTTAAAGTCAAAGTGAATATGTATTCTTTAATTTCTGGAACACTGGCCATTTTCATTTTTCAATTTTCGGGTTTTGGGCAAACCCATTTGGACAGTGATCTTAATATGACTATCTCTCTCAAGTTTTTACATTGTACAGTAGGTCTCTTAAGAGACCGTCTCTTTGAGAGATAAACCCAACCCAATCTAAAAAAACACCTATTAAGCGTACGCATTTTACAAAACACCTATTATAATTTTTAGTAAGTATTTTGAACTAGTTTTAGTAGGCATTTAAACTAGTTTAATAGGTATTTTTACATTCTGAAATAGGCATTTTGAATAGTTAATGTACGCATTTTGAACTAGTTATTGCAAGTATTTTTGCATACTGAAGAAGACATGTAAACATCTAAAGTCATAACATAAACTCCTACACCAAATAACCTAAACACCTACGGCATGTACTATAAACTCCTACAACACATAACATAAATACCTACAACAGATAATCTAAACATATACAACACACAACAAAAACACCAACAGCAAATAACTTAAACACCTACCGCACATAACATGGTGACCTAAATTCTTAAATGAAATGACCTCATGGTGAGACCATCTCTATTGAATTGACCCATGTATATTTATATATTAAAGTAATCACTTACGATTTCAAAGTGATCAATTATATTAATTGGCTAATTATATGAGTTTGTCTCATGCTGAGTGGTCTCATACAAGACGAGTCGATTTTTTGAATACTCTTGTGAGAGACTTTTCTCGGTGAAATAATCTCAAAATAAAAAGTCTATATGTTATTAATTTGTATTATTAGGCTATTCAATTCAATTCATGTATAAGGTGTAGAGGTGTTCATTTGGGTTGTCGGTCAATCTCAGATCATATGTTTCGAGTCTCGTGTCCACTTTGTTTTTTCCTTACTTTTAAATTTATTTTGAATTCAGTTCAAGTTAGACTTGATTACAAGGTCAGGTAAATATCAGGTCATGGGGCTATTTTAAACACCTCTATTAAAGAATGTCTCGTGGCGAGACTACCTCACATGTATATTTATTGTGTTAAAATAATCATTTATAATCTTAAATTGGTCAATTATATGAACCCATATCTCAGACAAGTTGTTTAAAGATTGTAAACTCGTATATAAAAATCAATCAAAATTGTTTCAATAAACACATACTCTTTTTGTTCCTTAATAAATCAATCAAAATATTTATTTTGTTTCAATTGTTGTTCTCATAAAGGATCTTTCTATTTGTATCACAAATTTTAGACAAAGATAACCTTATCCATCTCATTTTAATATTTTAATTATGCTTATAATCATCACATATTTTCCATTAATTTCATTTTAACATTTTTTTTTTAAAAAAATTATTAGTTGTAATCTCCATGTTTTTTCTACTAAGTTACATTTAGTATTCTTATTTGTTATTCTCTAAAGTTGAATTTTTTTTAATAGACACAGTAATGGAAAGACTTTTTAAAAAATTTTAATACATTTATTCCAATTTTTCTCACCATCTCACAAGTCAATTCAGTTATGTCAAAGATTTCCTCCACCTTGCAAACCACCAAAATTGGCAACATCACTTACTATTTCCGCCAGCAAACCATCAAAACTGACAATATTGGGTTACATAATCATAACCATTACCTGAGCTAAAAAACACCATACCAAAGAGCCCCTTAATATGATGAGTTTTTTTAGTGGTTTTTAAGTACTGGTTTCTTTTATTTATACTTGCATTATTCATTTAAAATTTTATTTATATTTAACTTGTTACTCGTGCATCGTGCATCGCACGAGTTTCTATACTATTATATACATTTTATTGAGGTGAAGTTGTCGTCGATATTTTCAACAAAGTGCCCTCACGGAGTTGTAGATAGATACATATTGTGCAGCCGCGTTATTCCAACTATTGTCGATTTGCATGATCTTCTTTACAAGCATCTGCCATTCATCTGGTTCTGCTCAAGAACAACACAAATAGAAGTAACTCGGACATGAGAACTAGTATCAGGATGGGAACCAAAGAGAAATTACAAGAAACAAACGTAATAAACTTACTATCCGCGTAGAATGCAAATGCTCGATCCAAAGCCCGACTCAATGACCCTTCATCAATTCCTTCAAAAACAAACCTTGGAAAAAGAAGGAAAAGAAGGTTATAAGCCATTGGCGAAAAATTCCACAAATTTGCTATCAAAATAAAAAATAAAGATGATTTCCCTTTTCAAAGAGAATGCAAGTTTAAAACATTTTATTATCTGAATGTCATTCTCACTTAGGGAGGAAATGTTTGCCCGGAAAATTATTTTCCTTATTTTCTGTATGTTTTGACAAGAAAAACTTTTCTAGAAAACTTTAATGGAAATGTGTTTTTCATCTCTTTATTAGCATTTTCTTCCAAAAGAAACCAAATTCCCTCCACTTTTACATCCCCAACATCTCCATCTTCCCACAGAAAATTTTCAAAGAAACCCAACAAAAAACAAACTTAATAATCATTTGCATTATTCATTGGAAAATGATTTTTAATTCAACATTGCAAGACTCACTATTGCAACAAGCATTTGATATACCCTAATCAAATCCCGATTCTAAACCTAGACGGTCTATTGCATCCAAATTCGTATTGAGAATGGAGAAGGGAAAATTTTCAGGAAAGAGAATTATAATTATCGTCTCAATTGTTGAAAGGAGTAGCATCCTAGAATACTGCCAATGTAGTTCGGAGCAAAGGATCTTTTAGGTGGCTCTTAATCAACAACCAACAATGAAATCTAGTTTCGAAGAATTGCAAAATGACAATGGTCTAGTGTTTGTACAATCCAGTAAACACAGAAGACTACAAATATGAGATAATGAAAGTTTCCACATCATCAAAAAAGCTACAAAAAACATTGTCATACTTAAAAAGAAGTTTGTATATTACCCGTTTGAAATGTCATGGTTAGACTGATCGTCCATATCAAAAACTGTATCTGCAAGACCACCTGTCTTCCTCACAACAGGAACCTGAATTTTGGTTCAAAGCAAGAGACCAAGAGAGTTTGAATTAGGTGAAAAATGGGTCGATGCAATTCATGGGATCAGTAGTCCTACTGAAAATTCTCACACAAAAGTACTGGTCAATAACAATTTATATTAGTCAGAGCCCAATTAAAATCCCAATATGACAAACCCAATTGATCGACTATTCAACTTCCTTTAAATACGCTTTCACCCTGTCCTTCCACAACAGCCACAAAAGACCCAAGGGTACAGTATCCAATGGCCTTCATTCATGCCAAAACCAAGATACAACATATCTGAAGATGCATCACGAGTTCAGCTCAACAAATCCTATTTTCTCAATTCCAACACAAACACTAGATGAGAAACCACTAACGATATTGTGTGTGTGTGTGTATAGTTTGACTGAAACTTAGTACTTCAGCCAATACACAATCCTGCAAGTTTGACCATTCTTTCAATATAGCCAAAAGTGTATAGTAGTTCTTTTGCCTTCGTATTATAATAAGCTATCGTATAATGGCTCACTAAACACTATCCCTTATTATTCAAGTGAAGCTGCAAATGATGAATGCATTCAAGGGTCAATCGAAAAAAAAATATTATTAATGTGGATAAGGTTGCATAAATCAGACCCCAAATCCTGCACAGGTGGAAGTCACTTGTAATTGGGATTATGGCATGTTGGTGAATAAAACTTTGCAAGATGCATCAGATCTTCACAGCTCTGGAGACATACAACATTTCATCACCTCAACGCCATCAAGTAGCTCTTAACTAAGCAGGGTTTGATGGATCGCGAGTAAACAACCTACCCTTGTAGTAACAAAGAGGTCAATTTTCAATTGACCCTTTGTAGCAAACATCATTTGCAACTTTATAACTCCGAGGGTATGGAGATAAATAATGGTAAAGCTAGCAAAGAACAAACCAGTGAATTCAAAACAATAAAAAGAAACTTTCATAGGACATGGGAACATACCGCTCCATACCGCATACCAATCATCTGAGCAAGGCCACATGGCTCATATATGGAAGGAACCAAGATCATATCTGCAGCAGCATAAAGCATATGTGATAACTCTTCACTGCAAGATGCACACAATAAAAAAGCAGGTAAGCAGCTTAATGTCATAGCAACAAGCACAAACAATATCTGCAGCAATCAAATAATAAAAATTAGCAGATCCTTGGAATTCTAATAAGTATGATGCCAGCAGCAAAAGCACAAGGAAAGCCACAAATACTTTTCAGTTCTCACAATACCAAACCCATTGATAAGACATTGAGGAGCATGGACAATCGCATGTGAATTTAATTTCTAGCATCCAATAAGTCACTCAGTGTCCACTATTATGAGCTTGAACTCGTTCCATAGACAATAGATCATAATAATCATTTTGGACACACAATTCCCTAAGTTGAGGAATTTTCTTGTCGCATGAGATGATTTGAGGTTCTCCAAGCAACCCAACATTAATACAGCAGCAGGTCTAAATCTCCTGTTTCACTCCTCCCCATAGTAAAAAAGAAACACGATTTGAAATTTCAAAATCACAATAAAATTACCTATATATTAAAAGGATCCGAACATTAGAACCTTTGTCATGCTGCAAACAAAGATGTACCATGGGTTAGCTCCCAATAATAAACATTCCATACTAATATTTCATAGCTGCAAATTGTTTTAGATGGGAAGTGGAGAAGACCAAAACAATGGTCGGTAGGAATAATGCAGTTATGAGACATAGAACACAATAATTACATGTTTCATCTCTAGAGATTTAGTGTTGCCAATTATGCACATATATAGTCTTTTGTCCTAGGTGAGCTCATGACACGACTCTTACAAGTCCCAGTCTATTTCCACTCAATTAACTCTTTCACTCTCTTATTGATCAATTACCCTTCTGCTTTAAAGAATTTTTTTCACTGTTCTTAAAATTCCATTAGTCTTCTGCTTTTAAGAGAATGATTATGACTTCCAAAGGTTCAAGTGAATATGGCCATTACCAAAGTTGCAAGGCCTTCAAATTCCCTTTCGACTTGGCTATTTGAAGCTTTTCCTAGTACAACCATCTGTCCACCCTACAAATTAGGAAAATAGGTCTCAATCAACAGACATAATTAACATCACAAGGGAATCTTAATAGACAACAAAGCGTTATAATAAAAGAGAAGAGACAGTTGCAGTAGAACAGTTCAGACTAAAAATATTTTTCTTCAAAAAAAGAAGTATGCGTGTGTTACAAGAATTTAGATACTTTTTATTTCATTAATGTTTGCAGATGGTCTCCCTGAGAGCTGCTAAAATTCACTGCTTTCATGTTGATGAAAAACAAGTGTAAAGTTATTGCACATTATTAGTAATTACACAACAAAAAATCAAGGTTTTGTCCATATAATTACACCACAATCTCCAATTCACCACGTTCATGTTGATGAAGGACAATCATAAAGTGTCGTATATTATACTTGTTACACAACAAAAACCATATGACGATTTTGACCACATATTCACTCCACAATCTCCATTGGCACGAAAGAAAAGGGAAGGGAATAGAACCCCACATGTGACATAATCACAGAGAATACAAAATCTCCACAATATACAGTAGCGATGTTTTCTTAATACAAACAAAGAAGAAGATATCTACAGTAACAGAATTCAAAAGAGAAGTGTAAAATGTTCTGGAAGACAATAAAGTCTCCACAAATATACAATATCGATGTTTTCTTATTACCAACAACGAAAAAGATATCTACAGTAGCAGAATCCAGAAGAGAAGAGTGTAAAATGTTCTGGATGACAGCTTATCACAAAATAGAGTGTGGAACAGTGGAAGTTTCATTTATAATGCAAGAATTTCAGGTAGACTAAAAGGACAAGACCGGAATATAATATAAAAACACAAAGGGTAAATCAGTCCAAAACCCTAGTGGAAATGAATGGTCAAATTTATAAAATCTAACACCCATAGCAAACAACAGCAGTTTTCAATGAAGATGCAGCTTATATGAGCCATGGAGCTAGTAATTATACAAGTTGTTTCACAAGGTCAAAATCTCAGTACCATTCTGTGTGCACAGGAAGAGTTTTTAGAGAAGAGGAGTCACACAAAGTGAACAAATACACAGCACTGACAACCAGCAAAAGCATCATAAGAAAATGATAGCAGGCTCATCAATATCAACTTACTAAATCTTCAACATGTTTAATTGCATGGCGGATCAAATGGAGACCTTTTTGAGCAACCAACCGCGTGATGCAGACAACCAAAGGTATCTCGTCTTTCAAATGAGTATTACCTTCAACGGACTTGGCAGGAAGCCCAAGGCCTCTTTGGATGTACTCTTTGCAAATGGCCTTCCCGTCAAGATTTTGTGCTGCCAACACATGCACCAAAAAGGAAAAACAGTAAGGCCAATCCATAAATGAGATCACTGGACTACACAGAGACAACACGAAGGTACGGTCATTTTTTCAACTACTAGTCTTATATAGCAATGCCAGAATTAGTATGCTTTATTCTCTAATAGGGGAATTTTACAGCAAATGACACTGGTTTTCATTATATGTTGAATCCAGTGTTTCCATATAGCAACAAGAACAGCACATTACCACAATGCCACTAAGTGGCTCCCTTTTAGATGGGGTTAAGGGCTTGATTGTAAACATCACATGCAAATTTTACAAGTAACTTAGACATGAACAACAAGCAAACACGAGCAGAAATAAATTTCTTTAAAAAACTGCAAGGGAGTTTTATCACTGTAGCGACACTAAAGCCACACAAATTAATCACCGTATCACAAATGTATTGAAAAGTTTTTAATAATCTGCGACTGAAATATAGGTCGAGAAGACTAAATCGCAAAAGCCCCTTTACGACATTACGGCGACCGAAACAACATTTTTTGCACTATGCTATAAACACCAAAACCTAAACAATTAGATGCGTTCGTCATTTTATAGCAGACTATAAATGAAAACATGTCTCTGATAGACAATTTCTAGTTCTTGACCTAAATTCCAAACCCACCCCTCCCTCAGTAAAAATTCCAATTAATACAGTTTTTACACTTTACCATCAAACTTAGCTGGAAGGAACGGATCAGTAGCAGGGTTCCATAAGGCAGTATCAATGCCATTCAAAACACCATTGTACCTGCAAGAGGATCAGAGTATCAAGATGGGAGTTGACTACATGATTATGAATATGGTGGCGCACTAGCTAAAAGGTGAAGACCACATAAAAATTCGCTTGTTGCCAAATAGAGTGATTTTCATGACAAACTCTATGATTCACCATCAAATAAAGAATTTTACTTTCTTGAAAAGGAGAGAAAGTTTGAATGTAAAACAAATTAACATAAGGTCATCTATGAATTCATACCACAGAGCCACAGTCCCCACGATCCCACCTAGGCGGCTTACAAAGAGAAGAAATGTATGCTACCTTACCCTAGTGATAATAAAGTTGTTGTTTTCGATTGACACATGATAGCACACACCATATGCAAGTTCACATAAACAAGAGTACATGAATTAATGAGCCACCAAATAAGTTCAAAAAAATTATATTTCCTTCAAAACATAGCTCATAAATCAATACTATAGGAGAACACAATAAAAACCAAACATAAGTCGGTTACATTTTTTTGACAAAATAACAATATACATTTAAAACGAAAAGCCCTAATTGTAGTGGAATCAACTCATAATTAGAGAAAGTATGGGTTCTAGCCTTTCCTTTATTTTGCGCTTGAACAATTGTTTATGTTGTGTCACCAAAAGTACTTCGTTTAGTACTTTGTCAGCTTTAAATTAATTAAAGTCGTGCAAAAGCTTTTTTTTAAAGAAAAAATAATTCAGTTGTTGCGGATAAATAGATTCATGATAGATCGTTGTGGCATACAACTAGATTGGTTTTAAGAAATGTTTGTGGCATTGTTCTATCACCCTACCCATAGCTACATGGTGTGGCTCATAAACTCTTGTTTTCCAATACTAAGACCAGTCTTGAGCAACCCCTTTGTTTACTATAATGTCTATCCGCATTCTTTTGGTATCTTATTAAGGAGATTAATAAAACAATTCATTCTCATTTGTCCTAAACATTTCAATTATCAGCATCAGTTTTTTTTTCTTTTGCTTCATTTTGTTTAAAGCTTCCCACCTCGATTTGTTCATTCGTTTCCTAAATTCTCTTCTCTTCAATTACACCAAGATGTCTCTTATGCCCTCTTCTTTCCACATCCAACTTGTCAAAGTACTCCTCCCATCTATCCTTGATATCTTGGACACGAATATTTTTCATTTATTATAAGTCCATCCCGATGGAGCTAGATTTATAATTTTTATTTTAGATCATATTGGACTATAGTAAAATGCTTATTAAATCAAAGTACTTATTTATATGAAGTTGCGAATGATGTTTGCAATCAAGGGTCAACAAACACCAACCCCATCTAATATCTAGTTTTGTAGTGTTTTGTAACGCCAATTGTTATTAGTGAGTGATGTATTGAAGTAATCAATAATGAAGGTTTTGTCGATTGTTGCTTCTAAATAGGGCACTCCAAAACACAAAGTGGCTCCACACAAGGGTCAGAAAATGCATCGAAATCCAACCACAGGAGTAACTAAGGAAAACTTTACCCTACATTTCTGCAAAAGGCTGCTTTCAGGTTTCAAACCCTTTCATAGGTAACTTGAATTAAGTCATAAGTTGAAGAAATCAAACTTTGCATTTTATTTTCCTTGCTTCAATCTTCATACCATAACGTAATCTTTAAAAAAACTGAGACCAAAACTTGTTTGTTGGGGACCAAACTTTTTAAAAATTTCATAGATTAGATAAAAAATTTCTTAGAAATAAATTTTCCTATCACAATCGGCATTCATCAAGGTCTGGCCCGGAGCCTCTTTGTTTTTGCAGCTGTTCTAGATGAGATAGCTCGATAAAAACAAGGAGACATACCTTGGTGCATTTTGTTTGTAAATGATATTGTTTTGATAGATGAGACAAGGGAGGGTGTAAATACTAAGTTAGAACGATATAGAAGGGGTTTGAGTCACGAGGTTTCAAATTAAGTCGGAGCAAGACAAAGTACATAGAGTGTAGTTTTAGCACAAGCAAGAAAACGAGAGGCACTATAAAGCTGTAAGAGAATAAAATCTCTCCCAATGGATACTTCAATTGCCTTGATTCTAAATTCAGAGTATTGGGAACATCTAAGAAGATGTGATCCATAGAATTAGACGTGGGTGGTAAAAAAGGACTAGAATATTATGTGATCGGGGTGTTTAGAAGGGCAAGTTTTATCAAACAACCATTAAGCAAGCGCTACTATATGGAAAAGAATGTTGAGCTTTTTTAGAAAGGATCATTGTAGAAATATGGGAGTAACGAAAATACGAATACTTTGATGGATGAGTGGGTACATCTTAAGGGATAGAATTCCAAATGAAGATATAAGAAAGTATTTAGGATTTGCAAATCTTGAGGAAAAGATGAAAGAGAATTGTATATGATGGTTTGAACATGTGCAAAGACGGAGTATGAGTGAACAGGTTTTGGAGCTCAAGAAACTTAAAAAGAGGGTGAGGAAGATCGAAGATGACTTGGATGACCAAAGTGAAAAATTATATGAAGGATCTAAACTAACAAAATAAGATAGTAGAAAATCATAATGAATGGAGAAGAAGAATTCATGTGAAAGACCATTGAAACTGATAACTAGTTCATGTAGCCGACTCTAATCTTTAACTTTATAGTGTATTCATCCCACCAACTTTGCTATATTTTCTAATTAGGAAGTTATCCCGCTCTTCTCATTAATTTCAGCCGCATATTCAATTCCTTTCATCACATCAACTTATTTCAAATATTATGTCATATTCCCCACCCCAAATAAAAATAATAAGACCACAAATTAATAAAACAACATTTGAAATTGTTGCAAACTCAAGGGGACAAAGATGTATATTGCATTAATTCATGTTACATTCACGAAAAAAAGCACATTATGTAAACGAACTTAAAGGACATATGAATCAAATGTACTAAATAATAGAAGACACAAGAACTACCGGAGAACTTACTTTTCACGATATTTGATTAGAGTACTCGAAAGCCAACCAGAGTTAAGTGTTTCCTTGAGATAGGAAGGTGAAACTGTACTGTAAGAATGGGAAAGCAAACATCATGTACTGGAAAAGGTTAAAAACTAGAAATTTCAAATATGACTTCAGAAGGAAAATTTGAACATTTTGTATCAAGATTCATTCCTAACAATCTATCAACAAGTATTTTTTGAGTCATTGATTATTCAGACCAAATTGTGGAGCTCATATAACATATGTTGGTATGTTACTCAATGCTAAAATAGTAGTGTGCTATGACTAAACAAGATTAGCAACAATTAATTAACCATACAAACTGAGATTATAAGGGAGAAAAGAGGTTGCTATACATTCATTACAAAATGTA
This sequence comes from Amaranthus cruentus, assembly GCA_019425755.1. Classification (NCBI taxonomy): domain Eukaryota; kingdom Viridiplantae; phylum Streptophyta; class Magnoliopsida; order Caryophyllales; family Amaranthaceae; genus Amaranthus; species Amaranthus cruentus. Next base: position 10,772,801 of record CM033461.1, read on the forward strand.
GGTGTTCAACTTGATTCACCATATTGTTAATGATAGTATTACATTGCTCTTTATAGTGAAAATTAATTTTATACACTTAGAATTAAGCTATCAAATTAAATCTTATAATAACAATTGTTACTTCTTACACAAAAATAGCAAATTTAGTTGTAATACCCATCAATCTTACCAAAAAATTATTTAGAAACTATATTTTCAATTATTTAAATTTGAAAATTTCCAAAGTTGATTTTATATAAATTTGATTTGAAATAGAATATTTGGAATGGATGAAAGTTAGTTAATTCAAATACAAATTTGTAAATTCAAATTTAATTTTTAGTCTTTGAATTTAAGACCAAACCAAACCTTCAACTATAAATAAAACCCTCATTCTCTCTTTTCCATTATCAACATTTTCATCTCAATTTTGTTTTCATTGGGTTTAATACCACTTTAAAATTATTATCTTTAAACAAATCTACCTCCTCTCAGCAATACATGCTTCATTTTAGAATCCTATTTTTTAAAAAATTTCTTTTGCTTTTCCTCAATTTTGTCCCTATGAACCCTATCTCGACATTTATCTTCCAAAGTCACTCACTTTCTTTAATTTTTGTAATGTGATTTATCACTTCATCTTTCAATCTTTTAATTTCTTTTCTTTGTGTTGTATTTTCTTTCCAAAAGTTTCAATAAGCTGACTTTTTACTTTATGTAAAAATATGTTTAAGCTCTCAAGATACTTCTATAAAGTGATGGGTATGGTCTTGGACCCTAAGGGTCTAGAACTGACCCAACCTGTCCCCAATTTAAGGCTCTAGATCCACATATTTTGAGACCTAGATCTGATCCATTGACCCTTTTGTATTTATTTTTTCGAAAAACTTATAAATACTATTTGTTTGATTTGAAACTTTGTTATATTTTAGTAAATTTTTTTAATTGCAGTTTTGTTGGTTTATGCAATTTGAAATGTGGTCATTGTATTTCTATATTAAAAATTGAAATATTTATTGAATATTTCGTTTTGAAAGAACTTTAATGTTGAAAAACTTCATGTAATAGTTGAAACAAAATCCTTGTTTGTAGAAGATGTATAAATAATTAAA